>CM035163.1:7013484-7210379 GCA_020205615.1 Panax quinquefolius | reverse complement strand
TTATCCATATACGCCTTATAAGTTATAAGAACCCCTGCCAGCTCTATTTTACACTGGTTTCTTACATGGGCACTCATATCCCGGTATGATCTAGGGTTTAGCTGTCTTTTTGTGGATTGTTTTGGGTTTTGACCATCTGGGTATCTTTGTTTTGATAAAAAGTTACGCCCTTTTTGTGAATTTATATTAATTTTTCAATAGTAGCTTATCTAGGAGCTGTGTAGTTGGATAATGGCTCGGTTGATTCTGCCATGCAAAGGTTCGACGGGTCTTTCGAGGACATGTCTCTTGGGTTTGATGTCGCATGCTCCTGTGATTATCTGATACCATCTAATTTGCGTCTGTTTATTTCATAATTTTTTGTTTGCCTTATAAGAAATAGTTAAAAGATCAAAAGATGATTTCTTTGAAGTGATGGTTATGACTGCAGGGGCTGTAGTATTTTCTTTAGTGAACACTGTGAAATGAAAGAGTTTGAAACTGTTGCCACTGGCAATAGGGCCATATAATGTTTTTCGCCATTCATTACATTTTCTTACCAGTTACTTTTAGGGTGACATTATGTGTGGATATGCTGATTTTCAGCTTATGAGGCAAGGAATTTAACACGCAAATCAACTTATTTCTTTCTGTTTGATATTTTGCAGTTTCAAGGAACTTGCTGTGTTAGTTCCATTGGGCAGTCAGCAAGGAATAATTCTAGATACAGGCATTACCTTACTTCAGAGGTTTGTACTTATTAGCTCCATTAGGTTGAAGTAGCTAGGATTCTAACTTGCCAGCTTGCTTTTCATCTATTGTTGTCAGTTCAAGCTTGAACTTGATTATATCTTTTCTGAGATTTAATATAATTTTGTTATTAGGTATCACATTGGAGAAAATATCAATTACCATACCATCCATTAACTGTAAGTAGTTATAGCTTAATTCTGGGTTGCATTAAATAATAGAAAATTTGTGCTTAATGCTCACCTTCCTTGATTATCTATACATTTTGATCTTCTTTAGAGTGATAAGCAAATCAGCAGGAGGTTAATTTGTTCTGTCGCAACAGAATCCTCACCAAAGCAAGTTGAAGAATTTAACATGGACATGCCAAAGGAAATCTTTCTAAAAGACTACAAGTCGCCCGATTACTATTTTGATAAGGTAATATTTGTTCTTCCCTGAACTAGAATATATGAACTACTTGGATGGACAAAATGCGTGCGCTGTTCGTATATGTGTGTGTATATATATATATATATATATATATATATATATATATATACACGTGTGTGTGTGTGTTACTATTTTGTAGTGGGTTTCTGTATTTCTCTTGACCTTTATAATTTTTTTTATGAACTTGAATCATACATAAGAACTTAAAGTTATTTGTGTTTTTAATATGCTTTTATGAAATTCTTGTTCAGGTGGATCTTAAGTTTACACTGGGTGAGGACAAAACAACTGTGTACTCCAACATAAGTGTCTTTCCCAGAATTGAAGGTATGTTCTAACATTTTTGGCTTTGTATCTAATGATATCGTTTGATAAGTTTTTGTATAGCTTTTTTCGGGGGTAATATTTTAACCATTTTAATTGATTTTCTAATTTTGAGTTGGATTTCTCAAAGTGTAACAAGAGGAGATAGGGAAACGGATTGGAAAAAATATGGATGAAAATTATAAGTGGATTAGTGAAACTTGTTAACATGAGGTTGTTTTTGATATTAGAGGTGATAGACAAGCGTGAGACATCAAATTTATCAATCACGTTTTGTATAGATGTGGGCAGGACTTCAATTCCTGTTGTAGATTCTATTGTTTGTCTTTCTATATATCATAACATTATGGCATTTTGGCCAAGTATAAATCTTGTGTATTTTACCACCCACTAGGCATCTTCTATTTTTCCCTTTGTTATAGAGAAAAATAAATTGCACACCACAGTTACATGGCAAAGTTTCTTTAGCATGGAAAGACCTGTCCCCGTTATTCTTTGGATATTGACCAATTTAGAACATTCATTCTATTGCTTTTTTGTTGAGCAGAAGTGGTCACTTAAAATTGTCTTTTGAGATAGTATAGTCAGGATTCTAGACTAGAGAGATAGATGAGCTAGTTTGTGATTTGATATGCATAGCACACATTCATATGCAATAACCACTGTAGAGATTTCATTACCAATTCCACTTGAAGAACTTCTCTCAACATTAGTAGGTCAAACCGGCTCTTATTTCAAGCCCTGCTGACAAAGGAGATTACAAGAACAAAACTATAGTGGGTAGAAAAGCTCCGTATCTGTAGCAGTAAATCTCAAAACATTTTTTGTCTTGGGAGATATTTTAAAACATTTACTTGCTAAAATCAAGAGGCTGGCCCAATAAGTTTGAAAACCGAGTAAAACAGATTTAACTGAACTTTTACAGTGTTATTAAGAGACCTTGAAATTCAGAACGAATCCTATTTTTAATTTTCCGTTCAGTTTAAAATAATCAGCTTAGCAGAAACTCCTGTTCAAACTTGACTCACACTACTCTTTCAATTACAATTTCAAATAACTAATGAATGGCTGTAAACAGGTTGTGCTTCTCCCTTGGTCTTGGATGGCCAAGAGTTGAAGCTTATCTCAGTTAACGTCAACAGCAAGGAGCTAAAGGTGTGTAGTCATTGGCTTTACAAGGCTTTCTATTTTATTATATTGCTCCTGAATAAACATGTTTTAGATACCACTGCGTTGGTCTGTGCTTTGCAATGTTTGCTTCGTACTTCTTGGAAGAGGCAGATTTCTTTGATTCTATTTTTTAATCTATTGCTAACATCATTTTACATTTTCTACTTAATAATTGGGATATTGGGTTGAGTTCTTCATGTTTATATTGGCTCATCATTTTTCATTTTTCATTTTTCATTTTTCATTTTTCATTTTTCATTTTAAAGTTATTTTTTTGTTGGATAATGTGAATATGCAATGCCAAAGTGTATGGAACTTCTTCTGTCATATTTTCAAAGGTTATGAATATGATCTGCATTTCCTAACAGTCGATTTACAATGACTTTCAGGAGGGCGATTTCCAGTTGGATTCACGCCATCTGATTCTCCTATCACCTCCAAGTGGTAAATTTATATTAGAAATTATTACTGAGATATGCCCACAGAAGAACACATCTTTAGAGGTGACAATTTTTTTTCTTATTTCCCTTGATTTTTTTTTTATATTTTTTGGCAAATGACATGCCTTTGTTCTATGAATTAGTTTGGGTATGCTTATTTGTCTCTTCACCGACCTTAAAATATGGGTATTCTTTTGCTGCAGGGGCTGTACCAGTCATCTGGGAATTTCTGTACACAATGTGAAGCAGAGGGTTTCCGGAAAATTACATTCTATCAGGTTCTTTATTTGAAGTGATAATTGATGTTTGGTGAATATTTGTTATTGCACTTGTCTGACATATTTCGTTCTCTATCAGGACCGTCCTGATATTATGGCAAAATATACTTGTCGTATTGAAGCTGATAAGATATTGTATCCAGTTTTGTTGTCTAACGGAAATCTCATTGAACAAGGAGACTTAGAGGTGAACTTCATTTAATATTCATCAACGTGATGTATAGTGTGTTCTGTCAATGCTACATTTCAACTTTAGTTCAAATACAGGGAGGCAGACATTATGCTCTTTGGGAGGATCCCTTCAAGAAACCTTGCTATCTTTTTGCCTTAGTTGCTGGACAGTTGGAGAGCAGAGATGACACCTTCACAACTCGTTCAGGCCATAAGGTCTCCCTTAGAATCTGGACCCCTGCACAGGATCTGCCTAAGACTGAGCATGCCATGTATTCTCTCAAGGCTGCTATGAAATGGGACGAAGATGTTAGTTGTTTTTTGTTTATTTGGATAGTCTTTTCAATAATTCTTTAATCTACCTTTGAGATTTTGGTACCATTACTTTGCTGTCTGCTTTTCACATACAACAGGTTTTTGGTCTCGAGTATGATCTTGATCTCTTCAATATAGTGGCTGTTCCAGATTTCAATATGTAAGTTTCTTATAATGTTTGTTGTATGCCATTCTTGTAGTTAATCAGTGTTTTGTCTTTTTCTTCTCTCGGTGACTATGTTCTTTCATGATTGCCAGGGGAGCGATGGAAAACAAAAGTTTGAATGTATGCTTCCGTATAGCATAAGCTCTTTATTCTTTTTCTCATGTCTTTTCTATAGAATATTATTTTCAATCATGAAATCTAGCAGTTCATCTCCTTCAAAACGTGTTAACTTTGTCATGGACAGATTTTCAATTCCAAGCTTGTTTTGGCATCGCCTGAAACTGCATCAGATGCAGATTATGCTGCAATTCTGGGTGTTATTGGCCATGAGGTATGTCATTTTATTTAATAGCGGATATTAAAATTGTAAGGTTTTACGTTTTATATTGATGACTTGCGCTTCATTTTTTTGTCTATATTGCAGTACTTCCACAACTGGACAGGCAACAGGTTAGGTTTTTTTTTCTTCCTTTTTATAGTACTTGTGATGCACTCATTGACTGGTTTGAATATTTTACAGTCCAAATACTGCTGTAGGTTGGCAAAAAATTAAGTAATTCATTATTAAAGTTGAGCTTGGTGTTCATGCATTTCCTTGGTTTTTATATGCCCAAGTCTATATAATACTTCTGATGGCCTCATTGACCAGTGTGCATCTTTTACAGTCTAAATACTATTGTAGTTTGGAAAAAAGTAATTCATCAATAAATATGACTTGGCGTTATTCATTGTCTTAGTTTTTATGGCATATCTATTGAAATTGTGAAAGTAAATTAAAAACTGAAGCTAAATATGAAGCTTGAACTATTGTAGAGTGACATGTCGTGACTGGTTCCAGCTGAGTCTGAAGGAAGGTCTCACTGTTTTCCGTGATCAGGTAGACATGCTTTCAGATACCAATAGGCAGTCTGCTTTAACACTTTATGCTGTTTTGCTGGTCATTGAAATACTATCACTAAACTTAATTGACAGGAGTTTTCATCTGACATGGGGAGCTGTCCTGTGAAGAGGATTTCTGATGTATCAAGGCTTCGGACCTATCAATTTCCACAGGTTTATGTTTGCAACCACTAAATTGAATCCTTTATCTTATTATGTTAGCATTAAGATTGTTGTTTTACGTGATGTGGCAGTGTTTATTATAGCCTGTATAGGTTGAATTTGGAACATGGCTTAATTTGTTTGAAATTAAGTATTGCCATATGTCTCATCTTATTAAAAAATTTGTCTTGGGACTTCTAGGATGCTGGTCCAATGGCTCATCCTGTACGGCCTCACTCGTACATCAAGGTCTGAAATTACTTCTTCTGCTTCTCTTTTCCCCTCTATTTTTGGGTTTTTTCTCAGAAGTTTTTTGAACTATTTTATTGGAGATTATATGTACTGTGTTTCTCTCTTATTCCAACAGATGGACAACTTCTACACAGGTAAGTTTCAGTGTAATTTGTTAAAAGACGAGGTTTACTTTCCCTGTAAATTGATGAGTGTATATATGTTGTTCACTGGGAAATTGTTATTTGGTATTGACGTGGAATGTTTGAATATTTTGACCGTTGCTTTTGCTAATGTGCTGGATGTCTAATTTCGAATCGGCTTCAACCGGCAGTAACGGTAGGTTTTATTATATTCTACCGTCATCCTTTAAGTTTTATGGCCCAATGCATTTGGGTGTTGGAAATAGGTACCTAATACTGGTTCCTTCTGTTGTTGCTGGTTTCATTTTTTTGTTTACAGGTATATGAAAAGGTCAGTGTCTCTGAAACAAAACTCTCTCTCTCTCTCCCCCACCCCCCCCCCCTTCCTCTCTATCTTTCTCCCTTCTAGCTATTTATCCTTCTAGCTATATGGTGAATGCGTTTGAACAAGGGTATCTCTTGACATGTGCTCGAACATGTACAACTCTT
Source organism: Panax quinquefolius (assembly GCA_020205615.1). Classification (NCBI taxonomy): domain Eukaryota; kingdom Viridiplantae; phylum Streptophyta; class Magnoliopsida; order Apiales; family Araliaceae; genus Panax; species Panax quinquefolius. Next base: position 7,204,450 of record CM035163.1, on the reverse strand, counting down.
GATCCACCATCTGGTTACATTTTGTGATAAAAATTATTAGGGAGCTGAGGTTGTCAGGATGTACAAAACCTTATTGGGGAGTCAAGGATTTAGAAAAGTAAGAATAAGATTCCGAATGTATATATTGTTTCCATTTGAAGCTGTTTTATCTTTGTGAAATAAATTGAATTTAATTTCTACACGTTGTAGGGCATGGATCTATACTTCAAAAGGCATGATGGGCAAGCTGTAACTTGTGAAGATTTCTTTGCTGCCATGAGAGATGCAAATGGTGCTGATTTTTCTAATTTCTTATTGTGGTATGTTATAGATCTGCCTTTTCTTTTTTTGTAAACTTCTATTAGTTTGTTATATGATGCTTATGATTTCGATTAAACAAGTATACAGGTATTCCCAAGCTGGGACACCCATTGTGAAGGTTACTTCTAGTTACAATGCAGAAGCACGTACTTATTCATTGAAGTTTAGGTATCAATTCTAGGAATTTTATTAAAAGAATTTTGTTATGGAATTTCTTTTTGTCTGCTTATTGGCTGTAAATGTGATACGAATGACCCATATTTTGACTGGGAATTTTTCAGTCAAGAGGTACCACCTACCCCTGGGCAATCAGTGAAAGAGGCCATGTTTATTCCTGTGGCCGTTGGTCTACTGGACTCAAGCGGGAACGACATGCCTCTCTCCTCTGTATATCATGATGGGAAGTCGGTGTCTGTTTCGGGTGACGGTCAACCTATCTACACAACAGTTCTTAGAGTAACAAAGGTTAGTTCAAACCTATTATATGGAGTTACTCTAGATCCATTAACATCTTTAAGCTTGCACAAGTAGGCGTTAATGTTGGAACTTCATTTGAATGTGGTATTTTACAGCTTGTCAAGAAGCTAAGGTTCTTTCCATCGTCACTCATTTCAGAAGGACAGCAAAATATATATATATATATATATATATATATATATATATATATATGGTAATAGGATAATCTCAAAATAGAAAAGTAAAAACGAAGACAGATTTACATTAATTTTATGATTAATAAAGAAAGTATGCATATGAGTTTTTTTAAATATATGTGTATATATATTTTTAAAAAGTTGTATTATTTATATTAATATCACTTGGTTGATTGAGATCCTTGAGGACTTCCGTCTAATTGTTTATAGCACTTGGTTGATGGAGACCTTTTGTTTAATCTGTTTATAATTTCATTTGAAATTTTTTGTTTGATTGTGGTCCTTGTGGACTTGTGCTTAATTTGTTAATCAGGATGACAATTATAAAACAATTTCAAGAAATGTAGTTTTGAAGAATGCTGTTATAATGATTTTCATATAATTTTGTAGGATTCAACAATTTTCTAATTTTTATTATATATTAGGTATTATTTTATTTTATTTTAGATTTAATTTAATTTTTTACTTTTTAAAAATTAAAATAGTTCTGGCCCTAGGTAAAATTTCTGTCCAACAAGGCATAAAACTGTCCTAGTCTAAATGTTATGGGATTTACATGATCCAAGCAACTATGCATATCTAAACTCCATTAGGCGTCAAATTTATCATTCCAAATGAGTTATTTCATTTCTACGTTTCTTTTATGCTTTTTCCTATATCTTCTTAATTTCTTCCATTGCCTTTTTCTCTTTTTTCTTTTATTGCATTTCTATATGCAACCTTTTTTCCTGTCTGTCTTGTCTTCCACAATAACTAAACTTGTATTCTCATTAAGCAGAAAGAAGAAGAATTCGTTTTCTCTGATATATCGCAGCGGCCAATTCCATCTCTTCTACGGGGTTACAGTGCTCCTATTCGTCTTGAGTCTGATCTCACTGACAGTGATCTGTTTTTCCTTCTTGCTCATGATTCTGATGAGTTCAACCGGTACGTGTTTCTGAAAGCAGCAATTTGTTTTCTAATCTATAAAAAAATTGGAGACTTTAACAGATGATTTTTTCATGTTGCAGTTGGGAGGCTGGGCAGCTACTGGCAAGGAATCTGATGCTTGGGCTAGTGGCCGACTTCCAGCAAAACAAACCATTGGTTCTTAATACACAGTTCGTACATGGTCTCAAAAGCATACTTTGTGACTCAAGCTTAGATAAGGTACAGTAGGTACTATCAACAAATGTTCTCTTTTACTTTGTATAGTTCATTTTTAACTTTTTATTAATCCAGTTCTGAGTAACCAAGAAAATATGCACTAATCAACTTTAGTTGCTTGTTAATTCAGGAATTCATTGCAAAAGCAATAACGCTGCCTGGTGAAGGAGAGATCATGGACATGATGAAAGTTGCTGACCCTGATGCTGTTCATGCAGTTCGATCTTTCATCAGAAAGCAACTTGCTTCTGAATTGAGAGAAGAGCTTCTCAATACGGTACAATATACCTGTGGAGTTTCGTGTTAAGTTTTTGTTCTTTCTTAGTTTTGGTTTGGGAATTAATGTGGTTATTATAACCTGACAGGTCAAAAACAACAGAAGCTCAGAGCAGTATGAGTTCAACCATCTCAATATGTCAAGACGTGCTCTTAAGAATACTGCCCTTGGTTTGTGTTATTCGGAATCTTGCATGTGCTATATGGTTGTAGTAAAATATTATTATTACCTAATTGTATTCTATTTAATGTAACAGCATATCTTCTGTCACTTGAAGATCAAGAAGTCACTGAGCTTGGTTTGCATGAATATAGAACTGCCACAAATATGACTGACCAATTTGCAGCTCTGGCTGCCATAGCTCAAAATGCTGGTAAAACTCGGGATGAAATTCTCGCCGACTTCTATGATAAATGGCAGCATGACTACCTGGTAGGTCTCCGCAAACGTAGTCTTATGTTACTTAACTTAAATTTCCATGTGCCTTTCTGAGGCTCAATGGATACTCAACTGATCCCTCGGATACATGTCCTGCCCCAAACAATACATGTATTGGGCATGTTCATATATAAATGTGTGGGTACACCCTTAAGAGTAAGCATTTGAGCCAACCCGGGGAAATACTTCCCTGTAGGTTTTGAGTAATTTTTTGTTTTTGAGTGGTTAAATTACTAGTTGATTAATATGTGCCCGAAGAAAATCCTAGAGCCTAGAAGTTTTTTTAGCATCAGTGTTGACTATAAAGATGTGCTTGGAAGCAAATATTTTACAAATAACGTGGAAGACAAAATAGCAGCCCGTGTAATTAAAATCAACTTAGAGGGCGTTTAGTACGTAATTCTACTTAGCCTTTAGTTTTGGCCTAAAATATCGGCGTACAAATCATTTCCGTTATTTAAAATAGTTGGCCAATGAAGAAAGAAACAGAGAACACTGAAATATTCAAGTTTACTTCATTCTGTGTTTAAATGTTTATTTATTACACCTCAATTTTTAGTTGACTTTTCACTTTTCATTAGCTTCCCTATTAGAAACCCCTTGGAAGCTATTATACTTTAGCTAGTTTTGCACACCCTTGACTTTAATCAATATATGTTTCTCTATGGGGAAAATAGGCCATCCCTTAATGTCAATTTTATAACTAAAACTGGGGAAGCTTGTAGAACTGTTTTGACATATTTCAATCTTCCTACTCCAGGTTGTTAACAAATGGTTATCTCTTCAAGCCATGTCAAACATTCCTGGGAATGTTGAGAATGTTCAGAGCCTCTTAAACCATCCAGCATTTGACCTGCGGAATCCAAACAAGGTAGATGCTCTCTCTCACACGCACGCACAGACAGGCGCACATAATAAATAAACTTTCTGGTTACACATGAATATTTTCATTCATAGTTGACATGTCCCTCGTGGATTGTTGGCATGGCATAGGTATATTCACTGATTGGAGGATTTTGTGGATCACCTGTCAATTTCCATGCAAAAGATGGGTCAGGCTACAAGTTCTTGGGAAAACTGGTGGTGCAACTTGACAAACTGAACCCTCAGGTACTTTGAGAACGAATTCTATGCAATCATTTACCATTAAGATTTTGATCCGAATCATCTAAACTCTGCTAAAAAAATTTGCAGGTGGCCTCTCGAATGGTGTCGGCCTTCTCTAGATGGAAGAGATATGATGAAACCCGGCAAGGCCATGCTAAGGTAATAATCTGTTTCCTTGATGTTATGAAATCCTTTTAAGTATGAAACTTGATTAAAAAGTATATGCCTCTTCTACTGCCCACCTGTTTGATATAATCATATTAAAATTGGGTTAAATATACTGACTGAACTCGGTTTACAGATGCATAAACCGATGCATCACTGAACTGAATTTTTTTACAAATGCATCACTCTAATCGACCTCGGTTTACGAATGTATCTGAATTTTTTTACAATCGACACATTGAAATACAAGTTATTTTCAAATCGTTACAAAATCCGTTAAATGAGTTAACTTTTAACAGAACATCTATTTAAATGAACATCCATTTTTTACATCCACGTTGCCACATTGGAAATTAAATGGGTTTAACTACTTTTTGTCGACTTTTTCTTTGCAAATTGTCATAATACCATCAACATTAATGATAAAAAAATTATTTGTATTTTTTTCTTTGACAAATTTATCTTTTATTGTATTAAGATATACTACATATTTTTAAAAATAAGAGAAATTTGGGTAAAATTTTAATTTACTTAACAAAAAGTCTACATGACACCACATGATCACGCTTACGTTGAATATCACCTTAGATTTTTTTTAATAATAATAACAAAATAAATTAAGTTTAATTTTTTTCGGTTTTAAAGTTTGGACTCTTTTTATTTTTTAAATAAAAATAATTAAATAAATTAATAATAAAATATATTAATGTATAATTTTTACAAATATATTTATATAATTAATACAAATGTATTTATATTAATTAACCAAACAAGCTTAACAAATAATAACAAACAACCTGAATAAACTAATTAAAGACTAACATTAACAAAGTGAATTCAAACCAACAAAATCTATGTCAGTTTTTTTTTTCATTCTTCAACCATGCACCACCGTCCACTAGCAAATAATTAGCCATCTTTTGGTCAAATCCAAAAGATTCAAACTCCACACTCACCATCGTCTCCGGTACAGATCTTCAATGTTGCCATCTCCGGCCTCCTATCCCCCTCCAAATCTACCATAATTACCGTCATCTTTATCATTCCAAACCCAAAAATAAATTGAAGAAATATACATATTTCAAAAAAATCAACCCCGGCACAAAATGTTCCTCCATTGTTACAATCTTCTTCTTCTTCAAGAATAGATCAATTTAAAACACAAATACATAGATTAACCAGAAATTTCTTTAATTTTTCTCTTATTTATATTTTTTTTATAAATTCAATTATTAAATTGAATTCAAACAAAAAGAAACCGGGATAAATAACGTTTTAGTCACTGTACTAAAGTTCGGTTTTCATTGTGGTTACTGAAACTTTTTTGTTACAATCGAATAACTGTACTCTCAAAAAATTACAAAATGGCCATTCCGTTCGATTTCCGTCCAAAAATTTAACGGAAATGCTGACTGTGCATATTAACCTGTTATTTTTGTTGACGTGGCCCGTTATTTGCTGACATGGAGGGCATAAGGCTTGCCTTAAAATTTTCATTAAAGAAAATGTTGCTAACAAGTGTTGAACTCCAGACCTCCCCAAACTATAATCCTTATATTCCAACAAAAACCACTAGATCAACTACTTATTATGCTAGAATTTATGTACTAGGAATTGTAATAATAATAATTGTAATAATTATTATTGTAGTAATAATAATAACTTTTAAATTATTAAAATAATAATAATAATAATTAAAATTAATTCATTCTAAAACTAAAATTAATCCAATTGAATTGAAACTTGATCCTATATTTCCTCCATTTTAAAAAATTGGGATAGCTCACAAGAGAAGTTTTTTGCTATTATGAAATAATTTAAAATAATTCCATGTCCACCTTTCTACTGCCAATGAACCGACATTTTATCATCTAATTTTTTGGAAGGTATTAAATTTCTCTGGGATTTACTTATGTAAATTTGTAAGATATATTTTGTGGTTATCCATATTTTCTATGTTCTGTGATTAACTGATACTGATTTCTTCTCTTAACCTTTTTTATTTACATGTTAATATTTTCTTGAACAATTTGTTATAACTTCAGACTCTTTTATATAAATAATTTAGGTAATACACATTCATACGAGTCTACCAACACAAATCATAATTCTCTCGCTTTCTGCCAATTTATTGATTTTGTTTCAAAAAAACGTTGCGTGAAAAAATGGCAGTTGTAATTAGTTGCTTGCTTCGGTGATCAACTTAGCGAGAGAGCTGGGCAAATTATTTATTACAATAATAAAAATTATTATTAGTATTTAAAATTTTAATTATTATTATTATTTTAATTAAATTATTATTATTATTATTATTATTATTATTATTATTATTATTATTATTGTAATAATATAGTGATTAATTAATGTAATAGTTGTAGTAGTAGTATGGTGTATGGTGATACTTAATCAACTAAAAAAAGTAAGTAAATTAAAAATTATTGAATAATATAATTATTTATTTAAAAATTTCTAATTAATTGTTCATCAATTTTTGATGTATAAATAAATTTAAAATATGTTATAATTGGTAAGGGTATAATAGTCCAAACGATATTTTTTAATCAAATTCTTTAATTAATCCGAGAATAAAATAAATATAACATGGAATTATTTTAAATTATTTCATGAATAATAATAATAATAATAATAATAAGGCAAGCCTTATGCCCTCCACGTCAGCAAATAACGGTCCACGTCAGCAAAAATAACGGGTTAATATGCACAATTAGCATTTCCGTTAAATTTTTGGACGGAAATCGAACGGAATGACCATTTTGTAATTTTTTGAGAGTATAGTTATTCGATTGTAACAAAAAAAGTTTCGGTAACCACAATGAAAACCAGACCCTAGTAGTGACCAAAACGTTATTTATCCCAAAAGAAACCAAATGTCAACTTATAAATGTTGTTTTACAAAAAACTTTAGCCCAAATTACTTTTTCCCACATCAGATCTAGAGAAAATAACCAAATCAGTTGTCGGAGCCGCCATCAAAGAACAAATTAAAGCTCAACGCATATAAAAGAATCATATTATCCGATTAGATGAAAAACTAGATCTAAAGCAAAGCCATCATTCAAAACATATTATCCGAGATGAATCAAGGAATTTGGTTGAACCAAAACAGGGCGATTGAACGCGCGGCAGTTGGTGATTAGGAATTTGTTACTTTGAATTGGTACTGTTGAAGAAGATTTGGTGAAAAGAGTTTTGGCTGTTTTGATGAAGTAACAGATAAAGGAAGAAGATGAAGTATGAATGAGTTGATGTAAAGTTAGCTTTTTTGTTTGATTATCCTATTTGGTATTATAAAACTAAAATTCTTATTTTCGTTTAACCCAAATTTAGTTAATTGTAGTATTAAAATATTACAAATTTTCCACCTTGGCAGACAAATGTGTAAAAATTTAATTTCTCTCTCTCACGTGCAAGTCACATACTAGGTTTCTGTTGTGTTTTTTAATTATTAAATATCCACCTAAGCATCAGGAACGTATTTAAATGGAAATTTCAATTTTTGTAAAAAAGTTATTAGTTCAATGAGTTGACCGTAATTTTTTTTTTTAATTCAATGATTTGTAAACCGAGGTGGGGAAGAGTGTATTAAAATTCTGAAATTTAGTTTGAATAGATATGTTTTTGGCTCAATGTTGAGCATTGTGATAGAAATTGGTTTTTGTATTGCAGGGCCAACTGGAGATGATCATGTCTGCTAATGGACTTTCGGAGAATGTATTTGAGATTGCTTCAAAAAGCTTAGCTCCTTGAACTGTTAATACTCTCCTCCTCTCCTACCTTTTCCAGTTTTTTGCCTTGTGTTGATCAACTAGAAAGCATCTGCTGATGCCATGGGATTTATAATAAATACAGTTTTTCTCACTATTCCTTGAAAGTACTACGCATATGAATGCTGTTTTATTGGACAATAATAGTCATAACAAGCAGTTGCCTAAACTTCAAATTGCTCATCTTTCTTTACCATTGCACTTGTTTTGTGGCTCTGGAGTCCTTTTTAATAATATAAGAATTACCCTTATGTTTGCCATATTTCTTCTCCTCTTTTATTTTGTGGCTCTGAAGAGTTGCGATTTACCACAATACCACCTAATTTGAATATAAGAATTACCCTTATGTTTGCCAGATTTCTTCTCCTCCTCCTCCTCCTTTTATATTTTATTTATTTTTCTTTGTATCTTATTTTTTGGTCACCATCACCAATAATGGGCTTTTTTGTATAAAGAGTACTCATGCGACAAATTAATTTCTCTCAAATTATAATCTAATTATAAAATATGTAAATTATCATCAATATTTAATTGATAATTAAAAAATTTACGTAATATATATCATTTTTGAATAGTTAATAAAAAAGAAAAAAAAATCTTTTTCTTCTCTTTATTTTTACCGTAATAAAAGTGCAAGACCATCGATTCTAGAAATGAGTAAAAAAAACTGAGGCAACCGTGGAAAGTTGAATAAATTGGCGGGTAAAGGGGGAGAATTTTCCGGGTGGGGCAGGAAGAAAGGAAGTGTGGACGAAAGCCGTCTAGAAGTTTCAGGTTAGTTGGATGCGCACGCACACTTTGTTCACAAACCCCTCTTTCTTCTTCCTTTCTAGCTAATCCAATATACTAAACCTTATTTTACTCATTAATGAATAATTATGGACAAATCTGCCCTGTCCGAGATCAACATTAAATTTGGGGGCAAGGCATAGGCTTTATTTTTATTTTTTTGAGAATCTATACTTATTATCATTTAATTTTAAGTATTAAATGGTGTCTAAGAGGTAGATTGGAAAAGAAACTAAAATAAATGTAAGAAAAATTTACTCGAATTTAAAATTTTATACTACCTATTTTCTTAAAAGATTGTCGTTTAAGATTTTGAAACATGGATTAAGAAAGTATCATTTACCAAGTAAAATTTGTTTAAAATTCCATCACTACCCCTTTATGGGAAGTTGAAAACTATTAATATAAAAAAGAGAATTTATTGGGACAATGAGAGAAGGTAGGGGATCTTCTCGAAAGTTGTAAATGACAAATATTTTGAAATAAATTTTTTCTTCTAAAACGATGATCGTTTAGGAACGGAGGGAGTACAATAATAATAATAATAATAATAATAATAACAAAAGACTTTTACCACTAAATTATTATGAATTTATAATTATTGGTATGCATGCATACAATTCAACTTAAATTTTACCATCAGGGTATTCAAGTAATTTAAAATAAATCAAATGAGTGTAATATGGAGTATATCAGTACTAAAATCAAGACATTGCCGTGTTTGACCCCAAAAGTTAACTTACATCGTCACATTCATATATATCTACATAGACGGAAAGAAAGAGAAAGAGAAAGAGAAAGAGAAAGAGAAATTTAATTAGTTTATCTTCCTTTCTTGTTCTACATTTCTCTGATTTTCATAAACTTGGTTTTCATTTTCTCCAGAAAGTTGCAAACTTTTCCGATATTTGATTTGATTGGAAAACAATCAGATTTACCGGAGAAACAAAATTTAATTAATTGTTTGGTCAAGAAAATGAATGGAGAAATGAGAGGATTGAACAACACTTACGAGACTATAAACGCTGCTGCAAATGCGATCGCATCCGCCGAGAATCGTCTGCCTCAAGCTTCTTCAGCTCAGGTGAATCATTTTGATTGGGAAAATAATAATAATACTATTTTTAGTTATTTCGTCCTTGTGATTCTATCATGTTACTTATAGAATTTGATTTTGATTTTTTGACTGCCAAATTTTACGGTTTGTTATGTCTTCTGAATCATGATCTTGGAATATTACTTTGATTGTCATTTGGTGGGTAAATTGTGAAGGGTTTCAAGTTGGCTACCTTTATGTGTTCTTTCCTGTGTTCGGTTTTCAACTTTTAGTTGTTTTTGCTTGGTAAATATTGTTAACGTCAAGTTTCGCTGACGGCACAAGCCGACGGCGTGAGAATAAGTACAGGTCGTTCACGAGGTTTAACAATGGATGCTTTAGTGTTTACTAATGTATTACGAGTTAACCTGAAGCTTAGCCTTGTATTTATAGTCATTCTCACTATCTTAGAATCCATCTCCGAGTCGGTTTAGGACTCCTAAATATGGTAATTACCATTATGTGGGTCTAACACAATATCCTTAAAAGGTGCAAGTGGAACTCAATTCAAACACTACCGTAGAGTTAATTATCCGAATATGGTTAGGATTAGGATCATTAATCATTCAGAGCCCTTATGACCCCGGACTCCATACAAGGGCTAACCCACTATACACGCCCAATCCAACAGAACCCATATACATTGGTCTGGGCTCCGGCCCAAAGGATTCGGATGCCCGACTCCGAACACCATAAGCTCGAATAAAACTCCGGCCCAGAGGATCCGGATGCCCGAGCAATTCCAATATCTCTAACGGCTTCGGCCCAATGGACTAAGCCTCCCCTTCTCGCCCCAGGCCTTCAGCCCACATGAGGGTCGGTAAATTACTCCCGAACAAATATGTTTATAATTATTATTGTGAGGATTCAATTAATTTGTAATGAAAGAGCCTATTTCTGCACACACAAACATGTTTGTAGTGAGAAACAACAGTATAACCTTTGCTATTGATGATTTGGCTGAAAATTTGTGGCAACTGCATAGTCTGCATTTAGTAATCATTGGTAATTTTTGATGATGCTTTCTTTAACAGATATACAAGACTTTTTTGGTAGAGTTAAAATCTATGATTACGTTTTAATCTTAATCTTATTCATTGGCTTGTGACTTCATACTAACCTATCAGTATTAGTGAGCTTGCCAACAAAGCATATATTTGAAGCTGTTAAGCTAACAATCAGCTGCCGTCTACAGTGCAATCATTTGTTCTGTATTTAGGTAGACCACCTTCTAGTTCCAGAAGGTAACATTCAGGACAAGGTCCATTTTTCATTTCCTCCTCAGCAGAAAGAAATATGCAGTCGTAGTCTACAAAATCCTTAACATTGAAGAAGTTGAATATTAAAATTAAAGTAGCAGATAGTAAATAATTCCATATCTTGTCAAACCCCATCTTCTTCTGCTAGATACCAAGACTCTACAATGATATTGGATGGTTCCCTTTTACCCATGAATTTATAGTTTCTCTTTTTAAAGTTCAGAAAAGCTTTATCGTTTTGAGCATAATAAAAATGAAGCCCTAAAAGCATACAGATAGAGCTTACACCATATTAATAATAAGATATATTGCAAAAACTTTTTTTTGACACCTTAATTGTATGATTATTTTTCCGTGAATATATGCTCCTATACTTTTAAAGTTGTAGGGGATTTTTTCATAGGTTGTTTCTGTTTAGTGTAGTTATGGTTAAAATATTGCAGGTAAATGTTTGCATATGCTTGGTTCTGTCACTTAATTTTACTCAATTTGCTCAGATATTGTTAGACGATTTAATAGATGATGACACGAGATCTCTCAAATGCCTGTTCCATAATTGCACAGCATATATTTTCTGACATACTAACTATGCTTTTCTGGGAACATCACCACTCAGTTCTCTTATATGATGCGCATGAAATCGGAGAGATCTGATGGTTTTTTCTTGGAGGGCCTTGTGTTCCTACTATAGATGATTTATAGTTTGCACTGCGCACTTGTGTAGTTTCATTTTGGATTCAGTAGAAATAGTGTTCTGTTCTCTATTTACTAAAATACCTCTACAATACATGGTCAAATGCAGAAAAGAAGATGGGGAAGCTGGTGGAGCATATACTGGTGTTTTAGATCTGGCAGACAAAGGAAGCGGATTGGACATGCTGTCCTTGTTCCTGAAACAGCAGCAAGAGTAGACAATCTCACAGTTCAAAATTCAAATCAATCAACTTCCATTGTACTTCCCTTTGTTGCACCCCCATCCTCTCCGGTATCTTTCCTTTTCTCTGAACCTCCTTCTGCCACCCAATCACCAGCTGGATCAGTCTCCCTATCTGCCAACATGTACTCACCTGGCGGGCCAGCATCCATTTTTGCAATTGGTCCTTATGCCCATGAGACCCAATTAGTATCTCCCCCAGTGTTCTCAACCTTCACCACTGAACCATCAACCGCTCCTTTTACTCCTCCTGAGTCTCTGCAGTTTACTACTCCTTCCTCACCTGAGGTGCCATTTGCTCGGCTTCTTGGACCCAACCACCAAGATGGTGAATCTGGTCAAAAATTCCCTTTCTCTCATTATGAATTTCAATCTTACCAGCTTTACCCTGGAAGCCCAGTGGGCCAATTGATCTCACCCAGCTCAGGCATCTCTGGTTCTGGCACCTCATCTCCTTTCCCTGATCGGGATTTTGCTCCTGGTAGTCTTCACTTCCTCAAATCCCATACTGGCATCCCTCCCAAGCTCTTTAACCTTCAAAATCTGTCTCCCCATGAATGGGGATCACAACAAGGATCTGGTTCTTTGACCCCAGAGGCTGTGAAGACCAGATCTTGTGATGGTTTCGTGCTGAATCGCCAAAACTCTGATATATCTCCATCTCCACCCACGAATGCATTCAATGGATGGAGACACGATGAAATTGCAACGAATCATAGAGTTTCATTTGAGATAACCACCGAAGAAGTTGTTAGATGCGTGGAAAAGAAGCCAGCCGTATTTCTTAAGGCTGTATCAACATCCCCAGAGTATGTAGAACGTGTTTCTAAAGGAGAAGAAAATTCAACAGAGGTTGTGCATGGTTACGAGTCTCATACAGGTTTAACATCTGACGTGACACAGGAGAGACCTTCTGGAGATATTGAGGATGGACAGGGGCATCAAAAGCATCGGTCAATTACACTAGGTTCTTCTAGGGAATTCAACTTTGATAGTGCTGATGGAGGAAATTCTGATAAACATACTATCGCCGGCTCTGACTGGTGGGCTAATGGAAAGCTTATTGGGGCGGAGGTTGTGCCAAGTAAAAATTGGTCCTTCTTCCCAGTGATGCAACCAGGTGTCAGCTAAGTGGTATACATCCTACTGGCTTTTCCATGGAGCCAGCTTGAACGCTAGTTGTGGTTGAATGTGGACACTCTGAAGGTAACTAACGATGACTATCTCACATACTGTAAATTGGTAGCAAGTTTTTGTGGTTCTGGATTACGGGGATGTGTTGGAGTATTGACCCATGCATGAAGGCTGTTTTATCAGACATATTCTTACCTTAAATCTACAGCAGCAGGAGGATGTTTTTTTTAGGATATGGACAGGGTAATCTTCTTTTTCCCTATATTCAAGACAGTGACATAGTAATTAACACAAATCTTTTGTAATTCCAATATGTAACATAAATAATGGATGGTATAGAAATGATCATTTTGCCAATCAAGTAAGCATGGGAGTAGTTTTGTTGTTTAGATAGCATCATTGGACAATTAGCCATTGTATATACTATGTTGTTTAGGTTATTATGATATGTGTGTGTGTGTGTCAATGGTTTTAATTGATTGGTAAGAATTTGTCAAGAGCTTTTTTTCTATTTTGCAGGTAGAATTAGTATCTTCTACTAACTTGGAATAGGTTTTTTATATAGATATAGCAAGTACAGATACTACTACACCTTATAAATTCAAGTGTAGTTGTGTATATGTTTGAGAAGTTCTGAGTTCATCTCATTGTCCTATTGTGTATATAGAGTGTAAGTAAAGTAGGCCAAGTAAGATTTATTTACAATGATACACATAATATAATATATCAAAACAAAAGACAATACTTTGGTGTTTTATTTTGTAAACTGGAATAATAAAGCTACCCAATAAAAGAATAATTTTAGCAGTCGAATATTCCAAATACATACAGTTGCAAAAAAATAGTCAAAGTTTGACTGTTTTCAGGTTGTTGATTCCAATTCGGAGAGGGCCAAAAAGCACGTTTTTTTCAAGGGGTGCATTTACTGAGATTGTAAATCAGATCTCTCCTATGTTGAATGAAAAAGATATAAATCATTTGCAGGATATTTTTCTGTCAAAACTCAAAATTATCTTTAAAATTTTAATTTATTTTAAAACATATTTAGACCGAAAGCCGAAAGGGGGAGTTCAGCATTAAACTTTTGAGCCATTACATAATAAAATTAAATACGTTATTTAAACAGTAAAATCCATCTTATGATATAGTAAAAGTAGATTTTTTTTTTTTAATAAAATATAATTAAAAAAAACCCACGATAATAATTGAGCATCTTCCACCCACTAACAAACACCAAAATATACTAGGAGTTCTTCTGCAGCTCCAATTTGGAATACTCAATGTCGCCGCTTTTTAATTTACCTAACCTATCCTATGTTTTTCCTCTCCTTCAAAATCAAACCCCCATTGACATAATACGACGTACTTCAAACTGAGGGCCTTTGTAAAGCTGAAAAAGTATGCCACAAATTACAGCTTCTAATGGGTTTCTAATACACAAGTCTGATTCTTCAAACTCCAGCATATTCACCATTGATGTGGGTGGTCAGCTTTTTCAAACCACCAAACAAACCCTAACCCTAGCTGGCCCCAATTCCCTCTTGTCTAGGGCCTGCAATTCTGATCAACAATCTATCCCTTTCATTGACAGGGACCCTGAATTGTTCTCCATCCTTCTTTCTTTCCTCAGAACTGGTAATCTTCCATCTAAAGCTAAAGCCTTTGATCTTCAAGATCTCGTTTCTGAAGCTCAATTTTATGGAATTGAAGACCGCCTCGTTGCTTCACAGTCAAACCCATCTCAATTCGAAGCTTTTAACCTCGAAAAATCTTTAATCTTGCCCTTGAGTGGCAGGGATTCTCCTTCTTCTATCTCAACGACGCTGTATGGATCTGTTCATGTAGCTCACGGTAGCAAAATCACATCTTTTGACTGGTCTTTACAGAGAAAATCCACAATTTTGACCCAATTCACTGCTGTGGATTCTTTGCTATCTATATCACCATCAGTTGCGGCAGCAGGTGCCACGGATTTTTCTGGGTTACAAATTATTGATCTTGGTAAGGGTTTTGTTAGAGAGACTTTGAACTGGGAGAATGTGACCAGGTCTAGCTCAACAGTTCAGTCAATCGGGTCATCCCCTGAATTCTTGTTCACTAGTTTCGAATCGGGTCGGAGAAACTCGAGTGCAATCATGGTTTATGATCTGCAGGGTAGTTTTCGACCCGTTACAGAGATTGGTCATTGTGAAATCTTTGGTGCTGACCTTGATTCTGCTATTCCAGCTACAAAATTGAGTTGGGTACCTACTTACAATCTGTTAATGGCTTCTGGTTCTCATAGTGGACCTCATGGAGTATTGGGTAATATTAAATTCTGGGATATAAGGTTTGGCAATGTAGTTTGGGAACTCAAGGAAAAAAATGATTGTTTTGCGGATGTCACGGTTATTGACAATCTTTCTGCAGTATTCAAGGTTGGTATAAACTCGGGAGAAGTTTTTTTCTCTGATATGAGGAACATTGGTGCTGACAATTCATGGGTTTGTCTAGGCGATGGACGAAAGGCGATTAATGGGAAAAAAGAAGGTGTTGGTTGTAAGATTCAAAGCCATGGCAATCAAGTGTTTTGTAGCAAAGAAGGAGATATAGAAATGTGGTCTGAGGTTATGACAGGGTCCTTGAGGAAAAAGAGTGACAATGGCGCGGAGGGCAGGATATTTAGAAAGAACTTAATGGGGAGGACAAATGATATGGGAGGGAGTAGGATTACAAACTTGGATTTTGGAGGGAACAAAATGTTTGTGACGAGGAAAGATGAGCAATTTGTTGAGGTTTGGCAAAGCTCAGTAAGAGGACTTTAATCTTTAAAGCTTGTTTATAGGGATAAATGTGACTGCAATTATTTTCTAGCACCAAAAGGTTGTGTTAGCTATGTGTATTATCTCTCTATTTAATTTATTTGTAAACTGGCTTTGTATTGTATCAAATGTTAAAGCCTATGAGATTTGATTGAAGATTGCTTATTCTCTCCTTCCATTGGTTTTGACTCTTTCAAAGAATTTTCAAACTTTCTGGCTCTGGCATGTTCATTTGATTCTGCGTGTTTGTTCAGATTTTTCATATGCTCCTCTCACTATCATTACAGGTCTTGACTTAATATATATTGTCTATTACTCAGTAAACAGTGAAAACAGAAAGAAAGAAAAAAAGAAAGAAAGAAGTTACTGTCCTTGAGTTGAGGCCTTGACTTCATATCATGTTGGGTAAAATTCTGCTACTATATTGTAGTGTAGTATAGTATCATTTTTAGTAAAATGTCTAGTAGTATAATTTTTAACCAGAGTAACATAATCATTAAAGACATTTTCCCATTAGATATATTGTCTTCCAATTCTCCTGTCCTGTCTCCCTAAATCCTATGACCATAACAATATGTTTTTTTTAAGTGGATTTTTGAAAATTATGTAAATGGAAAAGAGACTAATTATTAATTTTATGCGAATAATAGAACATGGAGTGCAACAAAAGTTAAATATCCTTTCTAAATAATTGCGATTATATAAATCTTTTGAATGTTTATTTTGAAGGAAATTATACTGTTATTATTACTAAGAAACTGGGCTCTAGAATTGGCTCGACTTAGAAAGACAAATGGTCCAGTATGACTTATTCGTGGAAGTGACAGAGAAATGAGTCTATATGACTTGTCCTGTGATCATGAAATATTATTAAAATTAAATAGTCTGGAATTTTAAGTCTTTTAAGTATTGGAGTAACATGAAAATATTCTACAAAGCCAATCCACAAATTGGTCATATATTTATATAGGGAAAAGAAACAAACAGGTAAGTCATCATTTACTACAATTAACAATTCACAAATGAGAATGAAGGACTAAAGGAAGTTGATATTTTTACATATTAAAATGATATTTTTATATAAATTTATTATGAATGTGAGATGTATTTATTATTTATTTAAAAAAATTATATAAAAATATCAATTTAAGTAAATCATACTCGTCTACTACTAATAAAGTAGTAGTATAATAGTAATAAAGTTTGACAATTTTTATTTACGAGCAAATATACAAACAATTAGAGTAATTAATATGAAATTAATTTTGGTCAATTAATTAATATAGGGTTGGTCAATTGACAAACTTATCCCACCATAATAACAAATACATCATGAGTCCAAATCAACAAGTGACGTCATCAGTATCAAAACGTACAGATTTTATCTCAGTTGTACCTTAGTATCATACATCACAAGTCTCACCAAAGTCTTTCCTTTTTCCATATTCCATTTTCTTTTTATTATAATAAATAATAATAATTATTATTATTATTTGTTATTGTTGTTATTTTATTATACATAATACGCTATATCTCTCCCTATCTAAAAACTACTGCATTTCACCTTTTTTCTTGTTGGTTTTTTGAGCGTAACTGATACTGCTTCCATTCCGATCGGTTTACATGCACTTTTACCTCCGGTGAGTAATTAGGGGTTTTATTTTTGTGTACCCAGTTTCGTTTTCAGCCACTAGAACTGACGAATTTTGATGGTTATGGTAACTAGTAATAAACACTTGATCTTTATACGATGTTGTTAAGGTTTTGTTGAGCTCAAAGAACGCTAATTTACTACTTTTATGGCTTCAATTTGGTAAATTTTTTTATATGTGCAAGTCATTGTAGTTCAGTATTCTGCTTAATTTATTCACTGGTTTTAATTCATGGACCTTTTTGATTCTGGGTTTGGGTAATTTTTTTTGAATATATTTGTCTATTACATGCGTATGTGTATGTTTACTTATACATGTATTGTTTTATAATTTCACTTGATTCTCTGAATGGTGGACTGTATATTTAGATCTGTCTGGAAAACGTTTGTTTTGGGTTTCATTGTTTTTTATGGATTAGGCTGTGTGAATCGGCTTATAAGAGTTTTGATAAGGTAGAGTTATGTTGGGGCAGATTTTGACTCTACTACTATTCTGAGTTGCCATTAACTTGCAAAAATTGGCTCAGAATGTCAAATGTGTAGAATGTGCAAATTTGTTTAGAGAGAGACTAAAGGATCTCTTAAGATCATGTTCTAATGTATGTCAGAATTCAGCATACAAGGAACACTTGGAAAGAAATTGTTAAGATCATATAGGATGGTTTTTAATTGGACTGATACAAAACACAGTTACTTTTATTGACTTATATTTATTTAACAGTTTTCCTGTGTACATTGAATGTTCTTCGGTGTTTATGGCACTGAAATTGAGTTCTTACTTTGAACTCACATTCATGAATATATATAAAGAACTTTAAAGATGATTGCTTTCTTATCTACGGTCATTTTGCTAGTATCCTTTTCAACCCAATTTATGCTAGCTGTTTGTTCACCCACTATAATGATATAATGTGTGCTTGCTTATACTTACACATGCTGACGGGCACGTGTTCATGATATATGTTTTTCATTTGTATTCGTTTTTGGCTAAAAGGTAATCCCATGACACTTAAATGCAGGGTGCACCAAGTCATTGTGAACTACTCTCATTCTATTATAACATTCTAGGCTAGCTGTTTATTTTATAGCTGTGCTCAGAGTCTATATTTCTGCAAACTTGTGACATAAACATGCCTTCATGGTGGGGGAAATCTTCATCGAAAGGTGTAAAGAAGAAAGCAAACAAGGAAAGTTTCATTGATACATTGCACAAGAAATTTAGGATTGTATCTGAACGGAAGTGCAATAGTAGGTCAGGAGGTCCTCAAAGACGGTGTTGTGACACTCTATCAGAACAGGCATCTCGATCTCCAGCTGTGTCTCGATCACCGTCACCTTCCACACAAGTATCGCGATGCCAGAGCATTGCAGAAAAGCCTCATGCCCAACCACTCCCACTTCCTGGGATGCAGCTCACTGCAATACGGCGTGCTGATTCTGGAAACAAAGCATCAGCAAAACCAGGAGTTGACAGAGGCTCCGCTCCGTTTTTGTTTTTGCCCCTTCCTAAACCATACCGTCTCCCAGATGGGCCGGATCCTACAGATGCTGAGGCAGGTTTAGAGACCGCTTCCGTTTCTAGTGATACATCTACCGATAGTGATGCTCAATCAGACTCACGTCTCCTAAGTCCTCAGGCATCTGATTATGAAAATGGAAATAGAACTGAAATGAACAGTCCTTCCAGGTCAGTTTTTGCATGTAACAACCGTTAAAGCATCCCTTAGAATATGATGTTAAGTTCATATGTTCCATATAGGTGTTCTGTGGCTTTTTTTCTTTTGGCTACTTTGTGTCCTCCATTACTAACACAAATTTTTCTTTCGCAAAACTTCTATTACAGTGTAAAGAAGAAGAATCAATCCCCTGTTACCACCCAAAAGAACTCAAGAGATTTGTTGAAGCCAACTAACATTTATTTGAACAATCAAACTGTCCCTACATCACCTAAGTGTGGTCCTTTAAACTCCCATGTCCCAAATTTACAGATTCCTCACTATGGCGGTTTCTTTAGTGCTCCAGACAGCTCAATGTCTAGTCCATCTAGAAGTCCAATGAGAGTAACTGGTCCGGAGCTAGTCATGAACTCTGGTTTTTGGTCAGGAAAGCCTTATGCAGATATACATTTACTCGGGTCTGGGCATTGCTCAAGTGCGGGCTCAGGTCACAATTCTGGACATAATTCAATTGGAGGAGATATGGCCAGTCAGCTGTTTTGGCAGCACAGCAGATGTAGCCCTGAGTGTTCACCAATACCCAGCCCCAGATTGTCAAGCCCTGGACCCAGCTCCAGAATACACAGTGGTGCTGTCACCCCTTTGCATCCACGAGCTGGAGGAGCAACAGAATCACCTGCAAATTGGCC
The DNA here is from genome assembly GCA_020205615.1 of Panax quinquefolius. Lineage (NCBI taxonomy): Eukaryota > Viridiplantae > Streptophyta > Magnoliopsida > Apiales > Araliaceae > Panax > Panax quinquefolius. The sequence goes on along the minus strand of CM035163.1, from coordinate 7,184,550 downwards.
TGATGATGGAAAGCAGCAAAGCCACCGGCTTCCCCTCCCCCCTCTAGTAATATCAAATACTTGTCCCTTTTCTCCTTCATATTCAACAGGCACAACTCCGGTTCCGCGAAGTCCTAGTTGGGCAGAAAATCCTACAAGTCCTGGTTCTCGCTGGAAGAAGGGGCGACTGCTTGGTAGAGGAACATTTGGACACGTTTATCTTGGTTTTAATAGGTTTGTACAAAAAGGGAAAATATGCTCACTCAATTTCTCTCTTTGATAATTTGACATTTAGCAGGTTGTTTAATGTTTATTTGTCCAGACATGTTGAAATATTGATAAAATGGGTTTTGACAATCTAAGCAGTGTAACTAACATTTGTACTTGATATTGGAATTACTTTTTTGTCATATTGAGGGTACTTATGTGTTTCCTGTAGTGTGTAAAATATAAACATTAGAAGATTATGATTCACATCAATGAAGATATTCCTCTCTTAGTTCTATATATTTTTTCTGAATTTTCTCTACCTCTTTGTTGTAGTGAAAGTGGTGAAATGTGCGCAATGAAGGAGGTAACCCTATTTTCAGATGATGTGAAGTCAAAGGAAAGTGCGCAACAGCTAGGGCAAGTGAGTTTTCTGTGGTAGAATGCCCTGGAATTCAGTTTATGTGGAGAATATCTATGTTTTATTGTTTTTATGTGTCTATCTCTTGGAAATACTTTCTGATGTAGAACTAGTATTTACATTTGGTATTTGGCAGGAAGTTGTACTACTAAGTCGTTTACGGCATCCAAACATTGTGCAATATTATGGATCTGAAACAGTAAGGCTTCGCTACTTGTTTGTTATGTTCTTACATAAGGTAGTTTAGCGTTAGCATTTCATTCAAAATTTTGTGGCTATTTGCTGATATTTTTTGTTCCAAGCATTGACATGACTTTTGCAAGCGACAAGCAATTTTTTATAGTTCGTATTATTTTAGGTGATGAAACCCTGTAATGAAGAATTCATACTGCTATTTTGTGAAATTACAAAACTTTATATATCCTTTGAGAAAGATGCCATGCTTTACTTAATTCAATAATTGATTGATCATGTGGCAAATGAATTTTTTGTCAAATTAAATATGACGCTGTATCTTTATTTTTACGTAAATGAAGTAGTGTTCCATCAGGGGTTGGAAATTATCCTTATCCTTAGTTCTGTATTCTGATAAGTTTTAAATGAAACCTGTTGTTTGCTTTGGAAAAAAAATGTAATTAATCCTATGACATAAGCATAAAAGGATTATGTAGATATTTATCAAAAAAGGAAAGGAAAAAAAGAGCATAATAAACGTTTATAGTCCATTGCAATGATGCCTTAAGTTAATTTTAATATTAATCCTTGGTTCTTCATTTCTTCTGCAGGTAGATGACAAACTACATATATACCTTGAGTATGTATCAGGTGGTTCTATTTACAAAATTCTTCAAGACTATGGCCAGTTGGGTGAAATTGCAATTAGAAGTTATACTCAGCAAATTTTATCAGGGCTTGCGTACTTGCATGCTAAACATACCCTTCATAGGTGAGTTTAGTTGTAGTTACCATGGTCAGCATTTATCCCAAACAAAGACAAAAGTTATAGTTGCCTTAGTTATTATGTATTTTAGTGTTGAGCAGCCACTTCATGAAAATTCGGCAAAAGTTGGGTCTGTATCTACTCTATCACTTCCAGCTCCTTTGTTAGGGATGTAGTGCTGTGTAATAGCCTTATTGAATAGTTGACTTCCGTATGTTTCATTTTCCTAATGGCTTTTAGTGTTTTAATCATTACATGAAGTATTCTCATGTAGAGGTTTACAATTATTTGTACAGGGATATCAAAGGAGCAAATATACTGGTTGACCCTAATGGCTGTGTAAAGTTGGCAGATTTTGGGATGGCAAAGCATGTAAGAGATACACACACACACATATATATATAGGTAAAAATGGAGATACACAGCCGTGTAACTTTTAAAGTTACATGGTCTACAATCGTAGAGTGATTTCACTCTACGATCGTAGAGTAACCCACAAATAGTAGAGTGAATTCACTCTACTATCGTAGAGTAGTCCATGATAGTAGAGTGAATTCACAAATCATGAAGTGACTACTCTACGATCGTAGAGTGAAATCACTCTACGATCGTAGACCGTGTAACTTTAAAAGTTACACAGCTGTGCACTTCTATATTCTATATATATATATATATATATATATATATATATAGCAAGGATCAAGAGCATTCCCCTTAAGTAGCATTCCTCCTTAAATAGCACTTCTTTATTAAAACTACGTCATTTTGGAGTCTTTTTTAAAAAACAAGTGGGGCCGTGGGTGACATTTTTGTAAATAAAAGGAAAGCAAGTGAGACCACTCTCTTAAAAAAGACTCCAAAATGACGTAGTTTTAATAAAGGAGTGCTATTTAAGGAGGAATGCTATTTAAGGAATATGATCCTTCTCTCTCTCTCTCTCTCTCTCTCTCTCTCTCTATATATATATATATATATATATATATATATACTTTTTGAACTTCCCCAGAAAATTATATATTGACTGACTTTTCAAGAAAAATTTAGTATTTTGATTGTCAAAGGTCCAACAAACTGTGTATAATTACTAAAAGCTTTAGCTGGACAATTGATGATAAGAATTCTAAAATATAAATAGGATTAAGTTTGTTTTTCTATAGCAGCTGTAAATACTTGCTTGAGACAAACGAACTACAAGTCCAGTACCCAAGTGGTGCTACTTATTACATAGTTAGCCATCTATCTGTGGAAAAAAAATATTATTGCAAATCCATATAAGTCTATCAATCCAAGACACCTATGCTTCAGAAAAGACCTTTTTTCTAGTTTCTTTCGCATTCTATTTTTTGCTGGTTGAACAGATTTATAAGTTGTTCTGAATGAAATAAACTTACCCCAAGGGAGTGAAGACATGGGTTGTGTTAAACCTGCCATGATTTAAACTAAGTATTTTTAGAACTCAACAATGAATTTAAACTGGTTGAATGAATGGAGCATGCTGTGATCTGCACTAAATTATTTTTTCTGCTTAAAAGCATTGCAGTCAAGGAGGCAATAAAGCTTTGGAGAAAGTGTTGATGCTCCTTTTTTCTATGGAATTAAAATGTAGACTTTTTGGTTAGATGTAGAAATATTTTGTTTTGTTTTCCATGGGCGTCATTGTTCATTTGTTGGGTGGTTAGTTATTATATACTATCTACTTTCTGGAGTTTAAAGTTTTTAATAAGTAAACAATGTCTCATGCGGATGGAGACAACCTGAACCTTGGATTTCCGATGGAGTTGCAACAAAAAGATGCTTATTAAGACAAGAATTTTGGGAATATATATGCTGGTTTATGTCAAACTGAATACTTCAGCTGATATTTTTTGACTACTTGCTTTGTAACTAATCTGCAGATTACTGGGCAATCATGTCCATTATCATTTAAGGGAAGTCCTTATTGGATGGCACCTGAGGTAGGCATAGTTATAGAATTTGTGCTTGCTTCAGTTTTTGGTAATTTTTGTTGATATTTTGAAATTCATAACTTGTTTAGGTTATAAAGAATTCAAATGGTTGCAATCTAGCTGTGGATATATGGAGTCTTGGGTGCACAGTTTTGGAGATGGCCACTACAAAGCCTCCTTGGAGTCAGTTTGAAGGGGTTAGTACTTAGTAGTTATGTATGCAATAGACTTACACTATGCATATTCTACTTGTTGCTTCATTTAAGTTTATTCTCTTTAGCTAAGTATGTATTTAACTTTAATGCTAAACAGTTGAATCCTCTTGACTTTATCATTCTCTGATGTCATTTTACATGTTCTTTAGGTAGCTGCTATGTTTAAGATTGGACACAGTAAGGAGCTTCCTGTGATTCCTGAGCATCTATCAGATGATGGCAAGGATTTCATAAGGCAGTGTTTGCAGCGGAACCCGTCATCCCGTCCTTCTGCTGCGCAGCTCCTGAATCACCCTTTTGTAAGAAATGCTGCACCTTTGGAGAGACCCATTCCAAGTCCAGAGCCTTCAGATGCAATACCTTCAGTTACAAATGGCGTGAGAACACTGGTATGTGTATTTTCTAGACTCTTTTGGTGCTACTACTGGACACATCATGAATCCAAATACAAATATTGTGCTCTGCAGCTTTGAATTGAGAGGATTTTCGTCAAGAAGGACTACTGCTCTACTTTGTATGGTTTTTGGTTGCAATTCACTTGGGAACTGAAAAAGTGAAAATTGTTACCTTCCAAAAACAAAAGATTAAGAATCATTGCAAGTCTTTACAGAACCAGTATTTTGTTTTATTTTATTTTAACAATGGGATGTTATTCTGATCAAGGCCTGGAATTATGACCAGGAGGTTTTTAATACAGTGAAACAAGTAAAATGTAACTAGCTCTGTTCCCTTGCCACTGTTCAAGAAAAATAAAAACAATAAGTTCTTCCTTCGTTTATTTCCATGCAGCTTTTGTATTGCTCTTTAACTCTTTACTCGTACGTTGGATGCTTTCAGGGTATTAGACATGCTAGAAATCTTTCGTGCTTGGACTCGGAAGGAGTGACAACACATCATTCTAGAGGTCCAAAAATATTTCCAGTCTTCAGGTCTCTCCCTATCTCTCTTTTTATTTTGTTGTTCCTTTTATGTTTTATATTCTTAAGTTGTCTTCTACTGCCCCCACCGCCCCACCCCCCCTACCCAAAAAAAAAAAAAAAAGAAAAAAGAAAAATAAAATAAAATTTTGGCACTAGTGGTAATAAATTTTCTTATGCCTTCTACTTTGTTATAAGAGATTTATATTTTATATGTCATTCTAATAGCTTTCTTCAGTTGCCCTATACTGGACGTAGAATCAAATAATATTACTCAAAGAAAATGATACTGCATTAATTGTAATATGCGTTAAATTATGTAGAATGAGATTCTATCTTATTCCGGTTCTTCTGATTTATAGTGATGTTCATGTGCCGCGGATCATATCGTGCCCTGTTTCACCCATTGCTAGCCCTCTTCTGTATTCACGATCACCTCAACACACGAGTCCAAGGCCATGTGTTTCTCCCATATCGAGCCCTCATGCCATTTCTGGTACATCCACACCCTTAACAGGGGGTAGTGGTGCCATTCCATTTCGTCACCCAAAGCAGCCATCTACTTACTTGCACGAAAGCATGGGAATGACTTCAAGGTCCCAAAACAGTTTGTACCCCAACAAGGGCATGTCACATCAAGAGCTGAAGCCTGAAATATTTCGAGGGGCACCTTTAGCTTCTCATTTGTTCCATGAAACAGTACATTCTGAAAATGGTTTTCTCACGCATCAATTTGGTCGACCTTTACAAGGTGATGGAAGGGAATTATTATATGATAGACGATCATTGCTAGCCAATCGGGTGTCTCAACATCTTTTGAAGGATCAGGTTAATTTAAATCCATTATTAGATCTCCGTCCTAGCTCTCCAGTGCTCAATGGCAAGAATGTAGTGTAATATGTAGCATCTGACTGGATGGGTCTCTCAGGCAACATCATTTTGTACTATAGGCAAAGAACTGAATAAACTTATTTCTGTTGGAAGCCGTAATGGAAGGAGACAGATCTCATTCATTATGAAACCGAGTATCTACACTAGGTCAGTCTTTATGGTATGCCAATATTTGATGAAATGCTTGGTCTCCATCGTACTTGATCTTAGTATGTTAACCTGTTCGTCGAAGCTGATCTCGGTTATTGAAAATTTTTGTTTTACAGAACGGATGGGCTCTGGAGCTCCAGCATTCCGCAGTTCCTTTCAGTGGATAACAAGAATTGTACATATTTTAGTTCTCATTATTATGAAGCTGAGTTTGGGAAGGCAATTAGCTTTCGTGGTTTGGTTGCAAGAGGATTTTGTCTTGTTAGAAAATGTTGGAATATATGGTCTGTAAGATATACAATTCGCCTCTTTTATGAGTTTTAGTTGTCTTGTAAATATTTTAATTTTTATTTAGAAAACAAGAAATATTTTTCAATCTGGCATTATTACTGCTGTGAAATTATAAGTTCGGCCGTGGGAGCAGCTAAAAGTAAAATGACATGAAAGACTTGATCCCGTGATTCAAACTATGGTGCTTTGTATTTCGAAGTACACAAAATCATATCATCTGATGTGAGAAATTTTTCAAAATCTTATTAATTACACAAAGAATTATATGTTTCACAAACAGGTCCTGCAAATCTTAAAATTTAAAAAAAGGCACAACATAAAAAATTAAAATGGAAATATAAAACATGAAGAAGAAGAAGGCACACGAGAAATAATCAAGCGCCAAAAACAAACTACTTGGAGTCCTCCGTCAAGGTCAAGCTGAAGTCCCACAGTTTGTTGGCCAATTCAGGATCTCTAGCCTTGGAGCTTGCTTTTGCTTTGTTGCTGTCCATAAAATATTCACCGCTAACCCCATTAACTTTTGGATTCAAAGCTAAATAGCATGAAGTTGCTGCTCCCTGCTCAACATTTTTCAGCACATATTGTGTACAACCAAATATGCCTGCACATAATAATAATAATAATAATAATGTAAAAGTAGTAAATATTAATCTTTCCTTCTTTGAGGATCAGGACATATTTAAAGGCTTAAATACTTACAACCAAGAAGGCCGCTATTTTGTCCAATATTGGTGGCAATAACTCCAGGATGAAGTGAATTTGCAGTGACATTAGCTCCTTCCTCCTGATTATCGAGGATAATAAATTAATAAATATATAAATATGTATATGTATTAGGCAAATCATGTTGTAATAGTTAAAAAGAAAATGCAATGCAGTCATGCAGATGGAATAGAATTCAAACAAGTACAAGATAAAAAGATAAATTAAATACCTTCAACCGCCTTGCAAGCTCATTACAGTGCAATGTGTTGCATAGTTTTGATTGTCCATAAGCGCTGTTGCCGTTGTAACTGGATCAAAATCAAATGAAACAGTTGAAGTTAGATCCATTGAATGTATGTGGTAATTAAAAATATATAATTATACCTTGCTTTGTCATTGATTTTGTCAAAACGGATTCCTTGTTTGTACCCATAACGGTGGAGCTCTGATCCTATGCTAACAATCCTCCCTTCTTTACCGCATTCACGAGCTGTGTTTTTCATGGTGTCCAACAGGAGATTTGTCAAAAGAAATGGACCCAAATGGTTCACTGCAAATTGCTGTTCTACGTTGTCTTTCGAAAGTGTGAATGGAGGTGCCATAATCCCAGCATTGTTACTGTACGTCATAATATATTACAAATTAAATTACAAGGAGGATGAGGATAATAATAATAATAATAATTCTTTATTTTACGTACATGGAAAAATGACGTATATATAAACAGAACATAACAGCACAGCAGGCATAGATATGGGATAATGATAATTTATAGTAGTAACTTACACGAGAATGTTGAGGGGAAGAGCGGAGGAAATATATTCCTTGGCAAATTTCCTGATGGATGCCTGGGAGTTGAGATCAATTTCCATGACATCAATTTTAGCATTGGGGATTTTCTTGAGAATATCTTCTTTAACTTTTGTACCAGCTTTCACATTTCTTACTCCCATAACTACATGCACACCGCGCAACGCCAGTACACGTGCAGTCTCTATTCCAATACCATTTGATGCTCCTGCACGTACATAAAAATTATATTAAACTAACTAATTAATATTGGGAAATTAATTAAGAAACCCATATATATGATATGAGAAATTAATTAAAAGACCACCCGCCCACCCACCTGTAACAATGGCAACAAGCCCAGTTCCATCTACTCCTTTAGTAACTTGCTCGGCGGTGGAACGAGCAGAGAATCCGGATTTGCCTTTTAATCCAAAAATCCACATTTTTTTTTCCTTCTTCAAATTCAAATTCTTGACCACGTACAAAAATACCCAAACAAAGAAATATATAGGTAGATCAGATTTATAATCTCTACTTGCTGCTCCTAGCCTGAATTATGTGTTTGATGAATATGAAAGTGTGTGTGTGTGTATATATATAGAGAGAGCAGTTATGCAAGTGCAACTACATATTAATGCACTGAAAAGTCTCGAGTCCTCCACCGTGTGAAATACTACTAATTAACGAATAAGAGTTGGCTGGCATGGGCATGGCAACTTGATTTACAAAATATAGAGCTTGACTTTCTAGAATACCACCAGGCACAGGCAGAGGCAGCCAGCCAAATATGACCAAATTAACAGCTAATAAAATATACTATTATATATACATATATATGATTAATTAATTAAGTGTGAAATAGAAGATAAATTGATTTTATGGCCTCCTTGTTTGAGTTTGTGTGCGAATGAATATCCTAATATACGGAGTAGTATTTTGGTGCTAAATAAGTTGTAGTATTAGAAATCTTCCGTTTGTCCACCAATAATTCATTTTATTATCCAACTGTGAATTTCATTCCTATTTCCTAGTATGATTAATGTACAGTTAATTTTTTATTTGGTTACATTGACACCCCATGCAGAATAATAACACTCACCACTTCTCTATTTTTTTTAAGTAATAGTAGTTAATACCCCTTTAATATATGATATGTAACATTACCTGGTGTGATTGACCAACTAATATTCAAAAATATTTTTGATATAATGACTAATAATATACCCTTCAAGTTATATTGTTTAATATATCCACTAAATATAAATTTATATGTTATAATTTTTATTTAACTTTATCTAATTAATTAAATTATGAATTTGTGCAATAAATAACATAAATGTCAAAAAAATAATAAATATTTATTTTATCAATAAAATAAAGTCATACACTTTTGCTAATTAAATTTCTTAAAGATTAAAATATATGTAATATACATTTAAATATATTTTTTATAATTAAAAAGTAAAATTTTAATAAGCATAAAAGTACAAATTAACATAAAAAAAATATAATTATTTTCCCAAATTTTAAAATTTACGTAAAATAAACTTATTATTACCTAACGAATCTTATTATTCATATAAAAGAGTATTAAAATTATATTAATTATTTTTCTTAAATATTAAACTAAACATAAGGCACACTTGAGCATAATTATTTACAATAAAAATGACAAATTTTATTACTCAAAAAAAAAAAAAGTACATTAAAAATTCTTTTAATAAGATAAAGGTAGTAATATATTATTATATTTTTTTTATTTAATATTGTATAAAAACAACACCAACTGTGTACTAAAAAATGTAATAAAAATCATAAACATCCCAAAATTTGACATATACTCAAGAAAATTTAACATATAAAAATCATAATATGAAAATATGAATTTAAATAATAATTTTTATTGTTAAACACCAAAAACTAAATTATTAACATACTCAATCACTTTAATTAGAAAACCTCTATTAATAATTTAATTTAAAATTCTTAATATTTGTATCACTTATCCAAAAATATTTGTTAATTAAATTAAATTATTTGAATAATATAGTTGTAATTACAAATAAAACTATAATTAAAATGTATTGTACTAAAAAAGAATTATTAAACATATATATATATATATATATATATATATATATATTATTTGGAAATTAAAATTTGATAATATAGAAGGCTAAATATATAATTTTATCTATTTAGTCAACTCTAAAAACTTGTAGGGGTACTAACTGTTACTTAAAAAACTACAGGAAATGTGAGTGTTATTATGATTATTTAGAGGGGGTGTCACTGTATTTTATTCTAATATACTTATATTATAAAAGAGGTTAATAAAACTACACAGTTATGCAGACTCTCAAATATACACAATCTAGATATCGTAGAGTTAAGTCAATCTACGATCATAACTCACTCTATTATCGGTCACTGTCAGTGATTACTCTACTATTGTAGGGTGATTTAACTCAGTAGACTGTATATTTTTGAACTTACACAGTTGTGTACTTTTATTTTTTTTCATTATAAAATAATTGATCCTTTTAATATAAAAAACGATTGATATTTGGAAAAGGTGGCAGTGATGTACACATTTTTTTTAATACATTTTAATATTCTCTTTATGTTTATTTTATTTAATTAATAAATTTTATTTTATTTTATTTTGTAAGATATTTTTGATTTATCATGATAAATAAATAAAAGATAATTATTTTAGTTTATATGGTTACAGCTGTACTTAAATTTATAATAAACGTCAGACAGCAAGCACAAGTAAAAGATACACACGAAATCCCGGATTGAACGAAATTGTGTGAGAATGAGTAGGAGTAGGAGTAGGAGTAGGAGTATATTGCTTCGTGATTGTTGATGGGAAAATATAATTAATTGATTAAATAATTAAATATTTATTCAACTTTTAAAGTCCACATACATAAATGAGTAGAGCAGATGAACGAGTCTAATTTCGTGATTCATGAGTCATTAATGATGTAGGCCTAGTCATAAGCATTCTAGAAGAGAGATAACATATTCTTATATTTTCTATATAAATATCCGGAAGTTGTTAGTATGAAATTTATTTTTAGGTAAATTAATCAATTGATCAATAGAATGCTAACACGCAGGTGAGATTTTATGTGTATTAGTATTCTATTGACCAATTAACCAACTTATCAAAAAATAAACTTCATGCTAACCGGATACCAAATATCTCATCCATCCATCCATTCATCTTAATTCTTAATATAAAATATTACTACTTCCATAAAAACCAAATTAGGGTAGGGTGTTGCTACTTACTATTTATGTTACCTAAACTTTTGATGACATTTAGGGGATGTTTATTACAAAATATTTACCTAAACATACATTACTAATTATTGGTGATAAAAGTTAATCATATTGCATTATTTTTTTTGATAGAAGATATGTGATTACCGATAATTATTATTATAAATATTTGATATAAATTCAAGATTGTTGGGTATATTTTTTTAATAATGATTTTTACTAAAATATTCTTATGCTAATTTTAGTTAAATGATTCATATATATGGTTCTTTGTCAAATGTAATTATCAATAATCTTATCAAAGTAATTAATTTGATATAACTTAGTAACTCAGTATTAAATTTTTTAATATGTTTATAAAATAACTATTCACGATTTTTTCAATTATTAAGCACAAAATTTTCAAGTATGTGTATGTCGTTAATAATACATTAAACTTACAATAATAAATAACAAAAGCAATCAAGCATACTTTTGTATGGGCGGGTGCATTATTTTAGTTAAACTAAATATGTATGCAATAAAACAGAAAATAAAAAATAAAAAATAAATGTAAATTGTGTGTGTGACGACCCCAAAATTAGGTATACATCACCCATCTTGGGTCATAGCTTACGTGGTATGTAATTTAAATCAACTTATTAACATAAGCGTATGTGTGCAATACGACATAAAGCTGTGAGTTTAAATACAAATATCGTCTACTAGATATTATACAAACTCAAACAAAAAGTCCTCATTCTGATTATTATCACACTATTTTACGAATAGTGAGGACTACTAATGCTATCTTGAGGACCATCACTCGTTTCCCGACTCGTCCCAAATGCTATATTCTCATTTCAGAAGAAACGGTGAAAGAAAGGGTGAGCTCAACTAGCCCGAAGAAGAAATATTATGACTAAGATAATGCGAATAAATTATCAATAGTCTTCAACAATGTTAAAGCGATAAAAATGATAGACAACCGGTTTAAGCTGCAATGAATATCTGCAATCCATTAAAAAAGTCAAGTAGAAAATAAAGTCTACTATCTTTTAGGTTTAAAAGTTTTTCATCATTTGTTATAAATTTGAGACTCAACTTTAATAAATATTCCACATCATCGAATCATCCCGCACTACTGGCCAAGGATATTCTTTAGTATCACGACCACAATTATTCATGCACTACGGCCGAGAATATTTGTGTATTCATTAATGGTCATGATCATGCCAACAACTATCCACCGATGCACTACTGACCATCGAGGATTTTTATCACATCATTTGTAACATTACGGTATGATTACACCGAATAGTCTCTCGGTCATAATCATACCAAGTCCATCTACATGCACTTCTGTGCTACGGATGACTTTCAACATAATATAAACATGAGGATGATGACAATGATATAAGAATTCAATAAAACAAGTTCAAGAATTATTTTATCCGGGGAATTATTAACGTCCAAATTAGTAAAATTCAAGAATGATCGGAAGAATATTTTCATGAAAAGATCTTTGGATGAAACGCAAATATCGAGGATATTCTACTAATTTCATGGAGTATAGAAGTCAAAGTTTTAACCATTTGGGTATAATAAAGAATGGAATAACAAAAGAAATCACCGTAAATGCGGTGATTAGCACTTGACGAGGCGAGTTATTCAGCGAGAATAATAATAACGGAACGAGGTCGGTGAAATTCACAAGCGGGATGTTCAACGAGAATAATAAAGATGGAACCGGATCCGGTGTAAACACATGAGATAGGATATTCAACAAAATGATAATAAAGAGCGGAACCGGTTAAGGTGTAAAACACATGACAGGATGTTCCAACAGAATAATAATAAAGATGGAACCAAGTCCAGGTGTAAAAACACACGCATGAGGATGTTCCAACAGAATAATAGAAGAATGTCACCAAGTATAGGGTAAACCGCATTATCTGAGTTATTCCAAGCAGAATAATAAGCGATGGAATAACAATGATTCTCTTCATGAATAAGAAAGAATAACACCCTTTACTTTTGGTAGGAGATGGAATCTTTGCGGCGGTGTAGTAACAAAATACTCTTCTTCTTTTTCTCTCTTATTCTTTCTATACTTTCTCTCTCTATAGCTTGAATGAATTAAGTGAAAAATAATGAAGCCCTAGGCCTCTATTTATAGAAGATTTTAGCTTAGCACTTTACTTAGTGTGAAAAGCGAGTGGCTTGCAATCGACTAATGATGTGAAAAGAAAAGTGGTTTGGCCTTTTGTAATGTGAAGCGACAAGTGGTTCGGCGCTTTTGTAATGTGAAGCGACAAGTGGTTCGACGTCTGGTAAAGGTAATTACTATTAACGAAGGTAAATACTATCGACGAAGGTAAATACTATTATTCACAAGGGTAATTACTTATTGTGACGAAGGTAATTCTTATTGACGAAGGTAAATACTATTCACAAGGGTAATTACTATGTGAAGGTAAATACTATTGACGAAGGTGATTACTATTCACAAAGGTAATTACTATTGTGAAGAGACTCTTAGATGATGACATATAGCCCCCCCATAAAATAATCAAATTAAACTTACCACAAATCATAACACATATTTAATCTTTCAACAATTATTAATCATTTATAACTTGTCGTCTCAATTATTGATTTAATATTATAACATATTATCTGAGGATGATCTTTGTGACAATAATTGAATCAATAATATAAGAGATATGATGCGGCAATTCTTGTGTAGCAATAATTGAGCATAGGTGAGTGACTTCTCACGTAAGCATCGATAATCAATCTGTAGTGTCTTCTTGTCTGACGCAGCAGATATTCTTTGTACTTTTACCACCGGGTAGTTCAGCAGTTTTAACGGTAACACCTCCGCCATTATTTTTATAAAATATTTTTGTCGTTTTCTCAATCAGAAATAATAATTCTATTAATGGGGTCCACCAATGATTGAGCAGTTATGCGAATATTCCAAAAAAGAATATTCCCAGAGCCAAACGAATATTTTATAACAACTTGCATACTTTGCAAAATTTATAAATATTTCCCACAATTATATAACATTATATCAAATTTATTCCATAATATTCAAAATAATATTTATAGAAAAATTCATCTTTATTTATAAAAGTTGGGGTCTTCTGACCTCCCCTTCTTATGAAATTTCGCGCCTCGAAATTAGTGGTGCGATACACAGTATGTAAGACCCCAACTTATTATTAATGAAATTTAATTTTTCTATTTATTATTTGAAAGCGATGAAAGGTTGATTTGATTAATGTGGATAGTTAGGGTAAAATCATAAATATTTCAAAATAAGCAAGTGGTTATAAAATATTCATTGTTGTCGAGGAATATTCGTTTGGTCGTCGGAATATTAAATCTTTGTCGAGAATATTAAATCTGACAGTAGCATGTAAGACCGAAATTTTTTTAAATAAAAGGAATTTCCTTTATTTATTATCTTGAAATAATAAGGGTTGATTTGATTAATGTGGATAGTTAAGGGTTAAAAAGCAAATATTTCAAAATAAGCAAGTGGTTATAAAATATTCATTGTTGTCGGGGAATATTCGTTTGGTCGTGGAATATTAAATCTTTGTCGGAGAATATTAAATGCGACGGTAGCGTCTTTGACAAATGTGTGTGGCCCCATGTGAAAGCGATTGGATGATGAGAAAGCGTGAAAGTAAAGTTTGGGTGGTTATAAATAGGCGTAGTTATTACAATTAAAAGGCTGTTGGAATACCCGGTGGTTAAAATCTGATGTCTGGCGTGGTTGCGCGATAGCACGGTATTGCGATGATGATTGTTGAATTATTGATCCTTACGTAAGAAGGCCTTACTCGATAATTATTACGATAATTCTTATTCGATATTTTATTTTATTGATTGATAATTCTTTGCGTTGGTATTTTATATTATTCTTTGTTTGATAATTGTCAACCTTTAAAGTATTTCCCATTATCGGATCAATAATTCATATTATTTGAATAATATTATTAGATAACATTATTGGCGATGTCTAGAAAGTTACATCAAGAGAGGTTTGGTCACCTAATTTGCGCCCGATAAGGAGAGATCCTTATTGGAAAGCCCCCTCTTTCCTGGGAACAGGCCTGGTTGTCATAAATGTGATTCTGTAATATCATTTGTGAATAATTAATTATTGATTCATATGATAAGGAAATATTTATTTTATATGAATATAAATGATGGATTTATTTATGTGGTTATTAATGAAGGAATTAATGTTGAGGTGTTTTATCAGTATTTTATCGGATTGGAGGTGTTAAAAATCAAATCGGGGTTTTTGAGATATATTGCGGGGTTATAATTTTTAATCAAATAGTTGGATCGTTGTAATTTTTGGATATGTTATACATACATAAGTTGAGTATATGTCCACAAATTTTGAACCGTTAAAAATGAGCGAATGATTTGTTATGAATTTTAAGAGGTGGCTGATTAGGAAATTAGGGTTATAATTGATTTTGGTGGAAAATTCTAGAATTGAGTGGGCCCCCACTTGTGGTTGGTGAAAAATGTGCTGAATTTTATTTCAAATGTGGTGGGTGGCAATAGTAGCGAGTAAAGCCATCGTGTAGAGTCAAGTTCTGCTTACTAGTGGCTAACATTTTCCTATAAATAGAGGGCTAAGTTAGAATTAAAAATCACACGAAACAAAGTTTTTTCTCTTTTCTCTCTATTTTATTGGCGTATTTTGTGAGTATTTAGATACTTTGAGAGTTCTTTATTCGATTACAAGTTTCATTCAAACATCACTTGAGCCTTTCCTTAGAAATCTTGATTCTTTGAGGTAAGGGATGTTATTTTCTTCTCGGATGATATTATTTCTTGATATCATTATCTTTGAAATATTGGTTGGAACTTTTTACCAAATTTGGAACTTTTTCATGTCGGAGTTACTATTCACGAGTTCTTATTCACGAGTTACTATTCATGAGTTCTTATTCACGATTCTTATTCACGAGTACTATTAATGAAGCGTGAAGAGGTTTTTTTGTGGAATTTCTATCTTTTGTGTGAGATTACTATTCACGTATCGGCCTTTATTCACGATATCTGACACTATTCACGAATACGGCCTTTATTCATAGAAAAATGAAAATTTTTCTTTTAAGTCTAAAATATCTATTCGGATACTAGCTTTGATTGTATCCATGTTTTGATCATTCTTGAATTTTACTTCACTATGATTATTTATGAAGTATTTTTGAATTTGGATTGTTTAAAGTACGAATCCATAAAATTTGTCATTTTGTTTCCTTTGGATTCGTTCTTTAAAAGTATTTTTCATCATCCTCGGTCTTAAATGATGATAGTATTGAATATCTTTGGCTGTGTAGTGCAAAGATGAATGATTTGAAGAATATCTTTGGCACAGTAGTGCAAAAAGATGAGCAGTGTTTAAATGAACATGATGGTGATGAATATCTTTGGCCTTTAGTGCAAAGATGAGCAGGTGTTTAAATGAACATGACCGACTGATGAATATCTTTGGCCTTTAGTGCAAAGATGAACAGGTGTTGAGATGAACATGACCGATTGATGAATATCTTTGGCCTGTAGTGCAAAGATGAATATTTGATTTGAGATGAATATTGATTGATGTTCTGAGGATAAAATATTGATGATGAATTTATTAAATTCATAGATTATAGTAGATTTCATTCTCTACGTAACTCTTCTATGAATTATTATTTCGTTGCGAATATTGATCTGAAACTTGTTGTCTATTGTATTCTATCAGATTTTTCCCTGTTGGAGACTAACGATAATTTGTTGTATATTATCTTAGTCATAACATTCTTTACTGGGCTAGTTGAGCTCACCCTTTTCCTTGTTGTTCCATTTTTCTTCTCAGGAGGCGAGAATGTGGCGAGTACTTAGTCGGGGGTATGGAATGAAGGTTCTAGAGAGAGTTGTTTAGTAGTCCTCACCATTATTGTAAAATAATGTATCAATAAATGTGATGAGGATTTATTTGAGTATAAATATTATACAGAAGATAATATTTGTATTTAAACTCACAGATTTATTTTATTGTTGTGATAATAAAGTTGTAGTTGTTTACGTACCATGTATTTGGCGATTTCAGAATGGGTTGGATGGAATGGACCTATTTTGGGGTAAATCACACCCGGTTGACTCATGTGGGCCCCATAACGGAAGCGATTGGATGAAGAAAGCGACAAATATAAGTTGGTTAAAAATAACTGGCGTAGTTATTCTGAATTAACACTTATTGGAATACCCGATTGGTTAAAACACGATGTCTGGCGTTGTTGCAGAAGAAGGCGCGGTATTGCACCAATTATTGAAGGCCTTACTCAATAATGGTTACAATAATTCTTATTCGATATTTTATTGAGTTAATAATTCTTTGCGTTGATATTTTATATTCTTTGTTGTTTTGATAATTGTCATTACACAAGATTATTTTTCATTATCGAAGCAATAATTCATATTATCCGAATAATATTATTAGATAACATTATTGGCAATGTCTAGAAAGTTACATCTAAGGAGAGGTTTGGTCACCTAATTAGGTGCATGAAGAAGAAATTCTTATTGGAAAGCCCCTCTTTCTGAGGGCGCACGGTTGTCGATATTGTGATTCTGTAATATTATTTGTGAATAATTAATTATTGATTCATATGATGAGAAAAATATTGATTTTATGTGGATATAGATGGAGAAAAATTTTAATGTGACAATTGTTGAAAATTAAAATTTTATCTTTTTACGATAAAATAATTCATTTAAATATATTATTATATTTTAATAATATAATAATGGTGATATTTTTACAACGAATGTGGGATATATGAATATCTGAGGAGGAAGAGTATTTTTGTTGCAATAAATATTTAAAACATGTTAAACATGTAAATTGGACCCCATTTATTATTGGTGAAATTTGATTATAGCACTGTAAAATTGACCGTTTGTGGATTTGGTCAATTTCTATTTGGAATTTGGAAAAACTTTCTTACGCAAAGTTGTAGAGAATTGAATTTCCTATAAAAACTCTCGAGATTGAATTTTACGATGAAAGGGCTATTTATTATGAATTATTGAAGTTAGGATTAATTGATTATCATTTTTTGGAGTTTTAAGTAACTTTTGCATGAAAAACGTTTTTGTCACTTATGGGACATGTGTTAGTGGTTGATTTCAGAAATTGATGGTGTGCGTAGGAAGATGTGGAAAAATAATATTATTAATATATTAAATTTTTACGCTTTGGTGTTCTAAGCAATTTCCTATAAATAGGGTCTTAGGTTAGAATTGAAAATCACTTTTGAAGCGAAGTTTTCTTTCTCTATATTATCGGCGTATTCTTGTGAGTATTTTGAGTATACTTTGAGTATTGCTATTGGTGCAAGTCCAAGTCATAGCTTTATATCCAGGTTTAAATTTAGAAATCTTGATCTTTCGAGGTAAGGGATGTTATTTTCTTCTCAAATGATATTATTTCTTGATATCATTATCTTTGAAATATTGGTTGGAACTTTTTAGCAAATTTGGAACTTTTTCATGTATCGGGGTTACTATTCATGAGTTCTTATTCACGAGTTCTTATTCATGAGTTCTTATTCACGAGTTTATTCATGAGTTCTTATTCACGAGTTCTTATTCACGAGTACTATTCATGAAGCGTGAAGATGTTTTTTTGTGGAATTTCTATCTTTTGGTGTCTGAGTTCTTATTCACGTATCTGGCCTTTATTCACGATATCTGACACTATTCACGAATCGACAATATTCATTAAAAAATGAAAAAATCTTCTTTTCGTCAAAAACATCTATTACGGATACTAGCTACGATTGTATCCATGTTTTGATCATTCTTGAATTTTACACCACTATGATTATTTTTGAGGTATTTTTGGACGTGGATAAAACCAAGTACGAATCCTTAATCCTTAATCCTTGTCATTTTGTTTCCTTTGGATTCGTTTCTTTAAAAAATATTTTCATCATCCTCGGTCTTAAATGATGATATTATGGAATATCTTTGGCACAGAGTAGTGCAAAGATGAATGATTTCTTAAGAATATCTTTGGGCTGTGGTGCAAAGATGAATGATTTTCGAAGAATATCTTTGGCACGTAGTGCAAAGATAAACATGTGTTTAAATGAACATGACCCGGTGATGAATATCTTTGGCACTGTAGTGCAAAGATGAATATTTGATTCAGATGTATATTGATTGATGTTCTGAGGGGATAAAAGATAGACGATGAACTTTTAAATTCATACATAGAAGATAGTAGTTTGCATTCTCTCTTAACTCTTCTAATGAATTATTATTTCATTGCTGAATATTGATTTAAAATTTGTTGTCTATTGTATTCTATTAGATTTTTTCCTGTTGAAGACTAACGATAATTTGTTGTATATTATCTTAGTCATAATATTCTTTCTTGAGCTAGTTGAGCTCACCCTTTTCCTTTTGTTCCATTTTTTTCTTCTCGGGAGGCGAGAATATAAGCGAGTACAATCGGGGTATGGAATGAAGGTTTTAGAAAGAATTGTTTAGTAGTCCTCACCATTTTGTAAAATAATGTATCAATAAATGTGATGAGGATTTATTTGAGTATAGATATTATCAGAAGATAATATTTGTATTTAAACTCACGGTTTCTTGTTGTTGCAATAATAAAGTTGTAGTTGTTTCTGTACCATGTATTGACAACTCAGAATAGGTGATGTATACATATTTTGGGGGCGTCACATGGTATGTCGAAGAGGTAAGGATACCTTGATTTCATTTCAGATTCTATCTCCCAAGTCATTTCCTCAACATCGTGGTTCCTCCACAAAACTTTGACTTGAGGTATAACCTTGGAGTGTAGAATATGTTCCTTCTTATCCAAGATTTGAACAGGAACCTCTTCATACGTCAAATCTTCCATTATTTCGTGGGGTTCTAACTAACTCAATAATGTGGTTCGGGTCTTTCACATATTTACGTAACATGGATATGTGAAAAGCGTTATGAACACGAGACATATTTGGCGGTAAAAGCGAGTCTATAGGCCGCGATTCCTACTCGATCGAGGATTAAAATGGACAGATGAATCGAGGATTAAGTTTTCCTCTCTTTCCAAATCTTGTAACTCCTTTCCATGAAGCAACTTTTAACAACACATGATCTCTATATCGAATTCCACGTTCTTTCGATGAAGATCGGTATAACTCTTTTGTCGATTTTGTGAGGTTTTTTATCGTTGTCGGATCATTTGAATCTTTTTCCGTAGTCATACGTACCAACTCCCGGTCCCAACAACGTTGCTTCACCCACCTCATCCCAAAGATATTGGAGAAGCGACACTTTCTTCAATACAACGCTCGAATGGAGCCATGCCAATACTTGCTTGATAAGCTGTTGTTGTAGGAAAACTCCACTAATGGTAAGAACTTGTCCCAACTCCCTTGAAATCAAGGACACGAGTCTTAATAGATCTTCAAGAGTTTGAATAGTCCTCTCATTCGTCCGTCCGTTCGAGGATGATATGCCGAGCTAAATAGTAAGTCTGTGCCCATAGCTTTTTGCAAACTAAC
Organism: Panax quinquefolius; assembly: GCA_020205615.1. Classification (NCBI taxonomy): domain Eukaryota; kingdom Viridiplantae; phylum Streptophyta; class Magnoliopsida; order Apiales; family Araliaceae; genus Panax; species Panax quinquefolius. Next base: position 7,164,215 of record CM035163.1, on the reverse strand, counting down.
CCAAAATCGTGAAGTGAATCTTGGGTCTCGATCGGAAACTATGGATCTTGGCATACCATGCGATCTTACAATCTCGTTTATGTACATCTGAGCAAGGCGTTCAAGTGTATAAGTTTCTCGTATCGGTAAGAAAGTAAGCGAGACTTGGTCAATCTATCAACAATGACCCAAATCGCATCAATGCCTTGAGAAACCTTAGGAAGGCCATGCTTGAAATCCATGGTAATGTGCTCCCACTTCCATTACGGAATTTCAAGTGGTTCTGATGGACCTTTTGGTACTTGATGCTCCACTTTAACTCGTTGACAAGTTAGACACCTTGAGATAAAGTATATCTCTCTTCATATTTCTCCACCAAAATGTATGGCGAATATCATGATACATTTTGGTACTCCCGAGATGGATTTACAAAAATGGTGTGTTGTGCGCCTCCATCATGATATTATACTTTAAATCGGGGTTGTTAGGAACCTGAAAGTGCGGAGTTGACTCGAAGTATTCCTTCTTCATCGATTCTTGCTTGGCGAGATAGCACCTTCTTGCACTTCTTTCTTCATACGCATCGACTCCAGTGCGTAGCTTGAAGCGACTTTAACTTTATCGATTAAAGTCGGTTCTACTCGTATACTTGCTATCATCACATGCGTCCCTGAGTCTTTAAACTCTATCTCCATCCTTTGCAAGTCACACAAAATGGGCCTTTGCGTTGACAATATCGCACTCGTGCTTGCATATGATTTTCTACTCGATCGTCGGCTACCACGTTCGCTTTTCGAGGATGGTATTGGATGGAATGATCATAATCTTTCAACAGTTCAAGCCAGCGTCGTTGTCGCGTGTTGAGTTCCTTTTGAGTGAAGAAATATTTGAGGCTTTTATGATCCGTAAAGATCTCCACTTTCTCCCCATACAAGTAATGCCTCCAAATTTTAAGTGCAAAGACAACAAATGCTTGACTCTAGATCATGAGTAGGATAATTCTTCTCATATTCTTTGAGTTGTCATGGCATAGGCTATAACTTTCCGTATTGCATAAGAACACATCCCAACCCTTTTGCTCGAAATCATCTTTGTAGATGACAAATCCCTCAAGGCAGATGGTATTGTCGAGCAGTCTTTGAAATAAGTCTCCTCTTGAGTTCTTGAAAACTCTTCTCACATTCTTCGCTCGGTATTGAATTTTGTATCTTTTAAAGTCAATTTGAGTCGATGGAGTAACGATTCAAGAAAATCCTTCCACGAATCTCCGATAATAACCAAATTTAAACCGAGAAAGCTACGACTTTGATCCATCGATTTAGGTTGTTCTCGACTTTGAATAGCTTTGATCTTTCTTTGGGTCAACAGATATTCCATGACTTGATACCACGTGCCCAAGGAATGCTACTTCTTCAAGCCGAGAACTCACATTTCTTGACTTGGCATAAAGCTTATATTCACGAAGCTTTTGGAGTGTCGACCTCAAGTGTTGCAGACCGAAATTTTTTAAATAAAAGGAATTTCCTTTATTTATTATTTTGAAATAGTAAGGGTTGATTTGATTAATGTGGATAGTTAAGGGTTAAATCATAAATATTTCAAAATAAGCAGTGGTTATATTAAAATATTCATTTTGTGGTGGAATATTATTTTGTTTGGTTTGGTCGTGGAATATTAAATCTTTGTCGGGGAATATTAAATGCATGTAGCTTGACCATGTGTGGGCCCATGCTGTGAGCGATTGGATGAGAAAGCGACAAAGTTAAGGTGGTTATAAATAATGGCGTAGTTATTCACAGATTAATTTGTTGGAATACCCGGTGGTTAAAACACGATGTCTGGCGTTGGTTTGCGGTGCTTTGCGGTATTATTATTGTATTGTTGAATTATTGATCCTTACGTGAAGGCACTACTCGATAATTTTTCACGGTAATTCTTTATTCGATATTTTATTTTATTGATTGATAATTCTTTGCGTTGGTATTTTATATTATTCTTTGTTTGATAATTGTCAACTTATGATATTTTCCATTATCGGATCGATAATTCATATTATTTGAATAATATTATTAGATAACATTATTGGCGATGTCTAGAAAGTTACATCTAAGGAGAGGTTTGGTCACTAATTAATTGCGCCCGATAAGGAGAGATCCTTATTGGAAAGCCCCCTCTCTCACAGGAGGAGCGACTGGTTGTCATAAATGTGATTACGTAATATTATTTGTGAATAATTAATTATTGATTCATATGATAAGGAAATATTTATTTTATATGAATATAAATGATGGATTTATTTATGTGGTTATTAATGAAGGAATTAATCTTTGAGATGTTTTATTTGTATTTTGTCGGATTGGAGGTATTAAAAGATCAAATCGGATTGTTATTCTGACTTTATTGTGTGAGTTATAATATTTAATCAAATAGTTGGATCGTTGTAATTTTGGATATGTTATACATATATAAGTTGAGTATATGTCCACAAATTTTGAGCAGATTAAAAATGAGCGTATAATTTATTATGAATTTTAAGAGGTGTTTGATTAGGAAATAGGGTTATAAATGATTTTGGTGGAAAATTCTAGAATTGGTGGGCCCCACTTGTGGTTGGTGAAAAAATGTGCTGAATTTTATTTCAAATGTGGTGGGTGGCAATAGTAGCGAGTAAAGTAAAAGCCATCGGTGCTTGAGTTCGAAATCTGCCTTGGCGTGCTAACATTTTCTATAAATAGAGGCTAAGTTAGAATTGAAAAAAATCACACGAAACAAAGTTTTCTCTCTTTCTCTCTCTATATTATTGGCGTATTTTGTGAGTATTTAGATACTTTGAGAGTTCTTTATTAGGTACAAGTTTCATTCGACATCACTTGAGCCTTTCCTTAGAAATCTTGATTCTTTGAGGTAAGGGATATTATTATTTTTTTCGTAATGATATTATTTCTTGATATCATTATCTTTGAAATATTGGTTGGAACTTTTTATCAAATTTGGAACTTTTTACTATGGGGTTACTTATTCATGAGTTCTTATTCACGAGTTCTTATTCATGAGTTCTTATTCACGATTCTTATTCAAAGTCTTATTAAATGAAGCGTGAAAATGATTTTTTTGTGGAATTTCTATCTTTTGGTGTCGGAGATTCTTATTCACGTATCGGCCTTTATTCACGTATCTGACCTTATTCACGTATCTGACCTTATTCATAGAAAAATAAAATTTCTTCTTTTAAGTCAAAATATCTAATACGGATACTAGCTTTGATTGTATCCATGTTTTGATCATTCTTGAATTTTACACCTTATGATTATTTTTGAGGTATTGTTGGACATGGATAAAACAAATCTGAATCCTTAATCCTTAATCCTTGTCATTTTGTTTCCTTTGGATTCGTTCTTTAAAAATATTTTCATCATCCTCGGTCTTAAATGATGATATTATTGAATATCTTTGGCTTTTGTAGTGCAAAGATGAATGATTTCTGAAGAATATCTTTGGCTTTGGCAAAGATGTAGTGTTTAAATGCATGGTGTAGTGATGAATATCTTTGGATGAGCGAGGTGTTTAAATGAACATATTAGGTGATGAATATCTTTGGCCTTTAGTGCAAAGATGAGCAGTGTTGAGATGAACATGGCCAGATTGATGAATATCTTTGGCACTGTAGTGCAAAGATGAATATTTGATTTGAGATGAATATTGATTGATGTTCTGAGGGATAAAATATTGATGATGAATTTATTAAATTCATAGATTATAGTAGATTTCATTCTCTACGTAACTCTTACATGAATTATTATTTCATTGCGAATATTGATGCGAAACTTGTTGTCTATTGTATTACTATCAGATTTTTTCCTGTTGGAGACTAACGATAATTTGTTGTATATTATCTTAGTAGTAGTATTATTCTTCTTGGGCTAGTTGAGCTCACCCTTTTCCTTGTTGTTTCATTTTTTTCTTCGAGGGAGGCGAGAATGTAGCGAGTCTTAGTCGGGGTATGGAATGAAGGTTTAGAGAGAGTTGTTTAGTAGTCCTCACCATTTTTGTAAAATAATGTATCAATAATTATGATGGGGATTTATTTGCGTGTGGATATTATGCAGAAGACAATATTATATTTAAACTCACGATTATATATTTATCGTATTCACACGACATTTGTATTATTGAAGTTGTAGTTTGCTTCTTGTACCGTGTATTTGGCGACTCGAGAATGGGTGTTGTGTATACTATTTTGGGGGCGTCGCGGTTAATATCGAGCTTAGGGATATGATCTCTGGCGGATCGGGGGGGAATAGAACTAGGAGGAGGCGAGTAAATCCTTATTTAGTGTGTCTACTAAAAGCTTATTTGTTGGTTGAGTCGTATATATAGGGGTATTATGTGATTTGTTAATTTATTTAATTAACCCTTGTTTTATGATTGAGTTTTTAGATGGAGTAAATGAGGCTGAGAGCGTTATGATGGGTGAATGAGATGGTGGAACAACACCTCTAATGATGATGACGAGGGATAATGATGATGTCGGCGAGAAAGAATTAGAGATATCAATTATGGTGTGGTGAGTGAAGAATTGATAGAATTTGAAAGCGAGAGATATGGATGATGGGAGAGATTAGTGAAGATATTCGATGTCTTGGGATGAGCGAGAAGAAGAAGAAGAAGAGAGTTTATTACTTGGAGAGAGGTATTTTATGATCAAAATGAAGAATTGCGAAAATCGTATATGAAGGAAGTGGAGTTTATTATTTGAAGCGAGAATGAAAGCGGTGTGTCGTGCGGCGAAAGCGGAGATCTGATTTGATTGATTTGGTGGAGAATGGAGCGATATGTGATGTTTCTTGAGCGAAGCACTCTTTGGCGAGTATAAGATGATAAAAAAGCGAGATGGAATACGGAATGAGGGAAATTTGAAAGAAGAAATAAGCGAGTGAGAATGAGTGATCGTGGGTAAAAGCCGCGTGGTAAGCGTTGATATTATGGAAAGAGATGTCGATCTAAAAAGAAGATTTAACGATGATGGCGGGAAGGCGGCGGCGGTGACATCGGCACCATCGACAAATTCTAGGGAGAGAAGCGATCGCCCGGTTAGAGATCTGAGATGTGGAGAGGAGGGACATATAAAATTCAAGCTGTTGAAAGCCTTCAAGGTATGCTATAATTGTGGAAAAAGAAGGACATATCGCTCGATTTTATGCGATATCGAAACCGATCCGAGTTGAGAATGGTGACTCGAAAGGAGGATGTCGAGAAAAGTCGAAAGTCAGCGGTTCTTGGAAGGCGTTTGTCGTGGCCGAAAAAATCGAGGAAACGACGAAGTTAGCAGGTTAGTTAATTATAAATTCTTGCGAAGTTTATACCTTACTAGATATTGGTTCTACCCATTCTTTTATCTCTCTCTTGCTTGCGCTCAGCGTTTGAACTTGACTACGGAGAAATTAAACTTTTTGACTATTTATGGAGACTCCATTAGGAGAAACTTTCATTACATCAGTTGTTTAAAAATCTTGCTTGATTGAGTTGGCACTATCACATTACACATTAACCTTATTTCTATAGAGATATTTGCTTTTGATGTGATTTTAAGGTTAACTACTCATCATGCCAAATTGATTGCTTTTGTAAGGTTGTTAGTTTTCATATTCTAAGCAACAACTTTGTTATTGAATTCAAGCAATCAAACCATTGTAGTCAAACATTTTCATATCAAGCCATGAAGTCGTTCGTTTATTACGGATGTCGAGTTTTTTCTTAGTCCATGTTATGGATTTGAATAAAGACACGTCGATTTGAATAATATTCTTGTTGTTATTGATTTTTCTGGCGTATTTTGAAGAATTTCTTGGCTTACTCCCAAAGCACGATATTAAATTTTGTATCGACTTTGAACCGGTACAAAACTCATTTCTAAAATCTCATATCGAATGGCTCTATTGAACTTGAGTTAAAAATTCAACTATAAATTTGGTACTGAGCCTTTATCTTGTGACTTCCTTTGTGGAATTCACTAAGCGAGACTCTGTAGGGGGCGTCGTATTAGATGCGATAGTAAAAAGCGATAGGTGTCATTGTGACGTCTTTATCAAGATTGGGATATGAGTCGCGGTTGAGAAACTAACCTAAGTCGATGTCGAAATCGTAGCTTTACTGAAGCTTAGTTGGTTATTATCGGAGATTCGTTGAAGGATATTCTCGAATCGCTATTCCATTATCGCATGGTGACTCGTAGAGATACAAAATTCGAATGGAAGCGAGGAATGTGGGAAGAGCTTGAAGAACTCGAGAGGAGACTCATTTAATTACGTATTACGACCGTGCCATCTGGAAAAGCGAGCGTGGTGGTGGCGGCGTGTTGAGTAGAAGATCGTATCAAATCTGATGCGATATTGTCAAAGACTAATTTAGTATAATTTACAAATAATAGAGATGGAGATGAAAACTCTAGGTACCCAGCGTGATGATATCTGAGTATAATCGACTTTAATCGATAAAGTTAAAAATTTGCTCGAGCCCAGGCCGGGGAGGATGATGCGTATGAAGAAAAATCTGAAGAAGGAGCTATTAGGGCGAGAATTGATGAAGAAGGAATACTTGAGTCCACTCTAGACTTTGTGTTCTAACGACTACGATTTGAAGAACAAGATTATGATGGAGGCACTGATACACCATCTTTGCAATCCATCTGGAAGTACTAAAATGTATCGTGATCTTGACATACATTTTGGTGGAACAATATGAGAGAGAGATTGCAAAGTTTATCTCGATGTGTTTAACTTACCCAGCGTGTAAAGGCGGAGCATCTAGTACTAAAGGGTCGTTGCAACCACTTGAGATTAGGAATGGAAGTGGGAACACATTACCATGGATTTTAATTTACGGGTCTTCCTACGGTTTCTCAAAGCGCATCAATCTTATTTGGGTTATTGTTGATAGATTAACCAAATCTGCTCATTTTTCTTGAAATCGGAGACTTATTCCTTGAGCGTCTTGCTAGTATATGCGTAAATGAGATTGTGAGGTTGCATGGGCATACTGTATCCATAGTTTTGGATCGTGACCCAAGATTCACTTCAAGATTTTGGGTTAGCTTGCAAAAAAGCTATGAGCGCAGATTTGCGATTTAGTTTGGCATACCATCCCCAAGCGGACGGATGATCGAGAGAGGACTATTCAAACTCTTGAAGATATATTAAGACTACGTGTCCTAGACTTCAAAGGTAGTTGGGATAAGTATTTACCATTGGTGGAATTCTCTACAACAACAAGTTATCGAGGCAAGTATAGGTGTGGCTCCATTGAAGCATTATATGGGCGAAAATGTCGTTCTCGATATGTTGGGATGAGGTGGGTGAAGCAACATTATTTGGGACAGAGTTGAAATGCGATATGACTCTAAAGAAAAGATCAAATGATTGACAGCGTATACAAAGCGGCACAAGATCGACAAAAGAGTTATGCGGATCTTCATCGAAAGGGCGTGGAATTTAGTGTAGGGGATGTATTATTGCGAGTTGCTCCGTGGAAGGGAGTTACAAGATTTGGGAAGAGAGAAAGCTCGATCCACGATTTATTGGTCCATTTCAAATTCTTGATAGAGTAGGAAATGTAGCTATAGACTTGCGTTACCTCAAGTATGTCTCGTGTTCATAATGTGTTTCACATATCGTACTTGCCGTAAATATGTGAAAGACCGAACCACGTTATAGAGTTAGAAGCAGGACGAGATAGTAGAAGACTTAGCGTATGAGGAGGTACTGTCAAGATTTTGGATAGGAAGGAGCATGTCCTACTATGAAAGGTCATACCACAAGTTAAAGTTTTGTGGAGGAATCATCTTTATAGAGAAATGACACAGGAATTGGAAGCGGAAATGAAAGCGAGGTATCCTCACCTTTTGAAACACACCGAGTGCGTCGTCGATTTCGAGGGCGAAATTTCATAAGGAGGGAGGTTGTAAGACCAGAAATTTTTTAAATAAAAGGAATTTCCTTTATTTATTATTTTGAAATAGTAAGGGTTGATTTGATTAATGTGGATAGTTAAGGGTTAAATCATAAATATTGAAAAATAATGAGTGGTTATAAAATATTCATTTTGTCGGGGAATATTCGTTTGGTCGTGGAATATTAAATCTTTGTCGGGGAATATTAAAAATGTAGCTTGACCATTGTGTGTGGCCCCCATAACGGGAAGCGATTGGATGAGAAAGCGACAAATATAAGTTGGTTAAAAATAGCGGCGTAGTTATTCTGAATTAAAATTTGTTGGAATACCCGGTGGTTAAAAAAATCTGATGTCTGGCTGGCGTTGTTGTTGCGATGGCTTTGCGGTATTGCGCAGTATTGTTGAATTATTGATCCTTACGTGAAGAAGGCACTACTCGATAATTATTCACGATAATTCTTATTCGATATTTTATTTTATTGATTGATAATTCTTTGCGTTGGTATTTTATATTATTCTTTGTTTTGATAATTGTCAACTTATGATATTTCCCATTATCGGATCGATAATTATTATTTGAATAATATTATTAGATAACATTATTGGCGATGTCTAGAAAGTTACATCTAAGGAGAGGTTTGGTCACCTAATTGCGGCGCCCGATGAGGAGAGATCCTTATTGGAAAGCCCCCTCTTTCTGAGGAGCGACTGGTTGTCATAAATGTGATTACGTAATATTATTTGTGAATAATTAATTATTGATTCATATGATAAGAAATATTTATTTTATATGAATATAAATGATGGATTTATTTATGTGGTTATTAATGAAGGAATTAATCTTTGAGATGTTTTATTTGTATTTTGTCGGATTGGAGGTATTAAAAGATCAAATTGGTGTTATTCTGACTTTATTGTGTGAGTTATAATATTTAATCAAATAGTTGGATCGTTGTAATTTTTGGATATATTATACATATATAAGTTGAGTATATGTCCACAAATTTTGAGCAGATTAAAAATGAGCGAATATAATTTATTATGAATTTTAAGAGGTGTTTGATTAGGAAATTAGGTTATAAATGATTTTGGTGGAAAATTCTAGAATTGGTGGGCCCCACTTGTGGTTGGTGAAAAAATGTGCTGAATTTTATTTCAAATGTGGTGGGTGGCAATAGTAGCGAGTAAAAGCCATCGGGTTGCTTGGTTAAATGCCTTGGAGGGCTAACATTTTCTATAAAAAGAGAGGCTAAGTTAGAATTGAAAATCACACGAAACAAAGTTTTCTCTCTTTCTCTCTCTATATTATTGGCGTATTTTGTGAGTATTTAGATACTTTGAGAGTTCTTTATTGATTACAAGTTTCATTCGACATCACTTGAGCCTTTCCTTAGAAATCTTGATTCTTTGAGGTAAGGGATATTATTTTTTTTTCGTAATGATATTATTTCTTGATATCATTATCTTTGAAATATTGATTGGAACTTTTTATCAAATTGGAACTTTTTTTCATATCGGGGTTACTATTCATGAGTTCTTATTCACGAGTTACTATTCATGAGTTCTTATTCACGATTCTTATTCACGAGTACTTATTAATGAAGCGTGAAGATGTTTTTTGTGGAATTTCTATCTTTTGGTGTCGAGATTCTTATTTCACGTATATCGGCCTTTATTCACGTATCTGACTTTATTCACGTATCTGGCACTATTCATAGAAAAATAAAATTTCTTCTTTTAGTCCAAAATATCTAATACGGATACTAGCTTTGATTGTATCCATGTTTTGATCATTCTTGAATTTTACACCACTTATGATTATTTTTGAGGTATTGTTGGACATGGATAAAACAAAATCACGAATCCTTAATCCTTAATCCTTGTCATTTTGTTTCCTTTGGATTCGTTCTTTAAAAATATTTTTCATCATCCTCGGTCTTAAATGATGATATTATTGAATATCTTTGGCTTTGTAGTGCTGAAGATGATGAAGAATATCTTTGGCTTTGTGGTGCAAAGAAGAATATCTTTTGTGATGAATATCTGTGGTGCAAAGATGAGCAGTGTTTAAATGAACATAATGGTGATGAATATCTTTGGCCTTTAGTGCAAAGATGAGCAGTGTTGAGATGAACATGGCCAGATTGATGAATATCTTTGGCACATGTAGTGCAAAGATGAATATTTGATTTGAGATGAATATTGATTGATGTTACGAGGATAAAATATTGATGATGAATTTATTAAATTCATAGATTATAGTAGATTTCATTCTCTACGTAACTCTTACATGAATTATTATTTCCATTGCGAATATTGATCGAAACTTGTTGTCTATTGTATTCTATCATTTTTTTCCTGTTGGAGACTAACGATAATTTGTTGTATATTATCTTAGTCGTAGTATTATTCTTCTTTGGGCTAGTTGAGCTCACCCTTTTCCTTGTTGTTCCATTTTTTTCTTCTCGGGGAGGCGAGAATGTAGCGAGTCTTAGTGGGGTATGGAATGAAGGTTCTAGAGAGAGTTGTTTAGTAGTCCTCACCATTTTTGTAAAATAATGTATCAATAATTATGATGGGGATTTATTTGCGTGTGGATATTGTCAGAAGAAGACAATATATATATTTAAACTCACATATATATATTTTGCGTATTTCACACGACATTTGTATTATTGAAGTTGTAGTTTGCTTCTTGTACCATGTATTTGGCGACTCGAGAATGGGAGCTAACAAGGTTTTTCAATAAGCGATAAAAATTCAATTTTACGAAAACAATGAAATTTTTATCGTTCAAAAGCGGCGCATGATAAGTAGTTAACCAATGACTTTATGACTTGAGAAATCCTAAAATCACGGAATATGAAATGCAAGTATTTTTAATGAAATTAAAGATAAGATCGGTAATGTTTAATGAAATCCGATTTGAACCAAACAAGATTTATAAGCAAGACTTGGATGTAATGAAGGTTTCTCCCAGCGGAGTTTCCACAGATAAGTCGAAAGTCTAATTTCTCGAGTCAAATTTAATCGTTGGCACAAGTAGGAGAAATAAAAGAATGGGTAGAACCGGTATCAAATAAAGTATAGACTTCATTAGAGTTTATGATAAGCTTTACGTGATGACCTCATTCGGGTTCCTTGCTCTTTGGGAGGTCACAACAAAGCGCTCTCCCTTAAACTCTGGGTTTTGTTTTTGCGGGATGGCCTTTGGTGCCTCCATCCTAGTTGAATTTGTCTTGATGGCGACAAAATCGAGCTAAGTGACCTTCTCTTCCACAATTATAACATCTTTTTGGACGGCGTGGCGATGAGTTTGGATGATGTGTCCCTCTCCTCGCATTTGAAGCATATGATAGGTGGTCTTTCTCCTTCCTTAACAATGGGTCTTTGGTCTTTGGCGTCTTTCCATCATTGTTGAATCTCCTTTTCTTGAAATGTCCATTCTTATTGTTGGCCACGATTACCACCGAAGTGGTTACCATATCTGGCTTTGTTGATTCCCTCACGCTTGTTGTCAAGCTTCGATGACTACTACCATTTGGTATTATAATTTTTTAAATTTGCTCTCTCTTTTAGTTGCGTTGACTCGTTATCGCGCTCCACTAAGCGAGCCCTATTTACAACATCACGAATACAAACACGGTTTATGAGAAATAAGATGTTGGCGTATCTCGACTTCAAACCTCTTAAAAACATCAGCGTCATTCTCTCTTCATTATCCACAGTGGGGATATAAATAGTGATAACTCGCAAATTTTGCCTCGTATTGCGACACGGTCGTATTGTTTTGTTCAACTTGATAAACTCCACCTCCTTCGCCGTGTGGCGAATACTTTTAGGAAAGTATTTGTCGTTGAAGCGACTCTCTGGAACTTCTCTCAAGATATCTTGATGCGGCGAGGTTGAGTCGTTTCTGGAATTCCCCGATGTCTGCCTCTCTCGCGCAACATAAAAAAGGCGAAAGGAACCTTTGCTGCTCTCGGAGCATCCAAGACATCAAATATCTTGGTAATCTGCTTTATCCGTGCTTCGCGCGAAGTGGTTTTGGCTCTCCCTTAAACTCCGGTGGTCGGCTCCTTGAATTGTTTAGCGGTGACCGCAGAGAGTTTTCCGTGTTTCCACCTACGTTTTGGGCGAGGAGTCGCTTCGCTTTGATGTTGCATGAATTGCATAAAAGCCTCGAACATTTGATCGTTCATCATTTGGTCGGTGTTGTTGTTTGCGTGAGGATTATCGCCTTCACGATGCACATTATCACGATTATTGATATGTGGTGAATCAGCGATCTCTGTGCTCCATTCTTATTCTCAACATTCTCGGATGTCATTTTCAAATCTTGCCACAAAACAAAAGGTTAATTGACGTATAACATATTATCACTATCTTACGTGACCAATAAAATAGCAAATAAACTTAGGTAGGTCATACTAGCGAAGGTATTCCCGTCTCTCCCTCCTAGTTCTATTCTCACATCTTAGCGAGGATCGTATCCTAAGCTACGATACCTGTTGTGCGCCCCAAAATTAGGTATCATCACCCATCTTGGGTCGCCGGATACATAGTACGAAATTTAAATACAACTTATTAATATAAGCGTAGGTATACAATCGACGACATAAAGCGTGAGTTTGAATACAAATATATTCTCTAGAGATTATATACAAACTCAAACAAAAAGTCCTCATTACAATTATTATCACCTTTATTTTACGAGAATAGTGAGGACTACTAATCTTATCTTAGGACCATCACTCGGGTTCCCAGGCTCGTCCATTTATATTCTCATTTTTCAAGAGAAAGCGGTGAAAAAAAAGGGTGAGCTCAACTAGCCCGATAAGAAATATTATGACTAAGATAATGCAGAATAAATTATCAATAGTCTTCAACGATGTTAAGCGATAAAATATAACAAACATCAAGTTTAAGCTGCGGTGAATATCTGATCCATTAAAAAAGTCAGTAGAAAATAAAATCTACTATCTTTTAGGTTTAAAAGGTTTTTCATCACTTTTATAAATTTGAGACTCAACTTTAATAAATATTCCACATCATCGAATCACCCCTTTACTACGGACGAGGATATTCTTTAGTATCACGACCACAATTATTCATGCACTTCTGGGCGAGAATATTTGTGTATTCATTAATGGTCATGATCGTGCCAACAAGCATCCACCGATGCACTTACGGACCATGAGGATTTTTATCACATCATTTATAACATTACGATGATGATTACCAAGAATAATCACTGGTCGTAATCATACCAAGTCCATCTATCATACACCTTCTGAGCCACGAGATGACTTTCAACATAATATAAACATGAGGATGATGACAATGATATAAGAATTGATAAAACAAGTTCAAGAATTATTTTATCCAGGAACTAATAACGTCCAAATTATCGACATGATCTTGCTTCTTTGTAGAGTAAAATTCAAGAATGATCGAGAAGAATATTTCCATGAAAAGATCTTTGGATGAAAGCGCAAATATCGAGGATATTCTACTAATTTCATGGAGTATAGAAGTCAAAGTTTTAACCATTGGGTATAATAAAGAATGGAATAACAAAAGAAATCACCGTGCATGCGATACTTGCATATGGCGAGTTATTCAACGAGAATAATAATAACGGAACGGTCGGTGAAATTCACTGCAAGCGAGGATGTTCAACGAGAATAATAAAGATGGAACCGGATCCGGTGTAAAACACACGAGATAGGATATTCAACGAGAATAATAATAAAGGCGGAACCGAGGTCGGTGTAAAAACACACAGACGAGGATGTTCAAACAGAATAATAATAAAAAGCGGAACCAGGTCAGGTGTAAAAACATGAGCGAGGATGTTCAGCGAGAATAATAGAAGAATGTCACCAAGTATAGGGTAAACCATTACGCATTATCTGAGTTATTTCAATGAGAATAATAAAGAAATGGAATAACAACAGATTCTTCATGAATAAGAAAGAATAACACCACCCTTACTTTTGGTAGGAGATGGAATCTGAATCTGCGGCGGTGTAGTAACAAAATACTCTTCTTCTTTCTCTCTTATTCTTTCTATACTTTCTCTCTAGTTTCTATAGTTTGAATGAATTAAGTGAAAAATAATGAAGCCCTCAGCCTCTATTTATAGAAGATTTCTGGCTCTTGCACTTGAAGAATGATAAATTGAAATGAAAAAGTGAGTGACTACTACGACTAATGATGTGAAAAGAAAAGTGGTTTGGGTAATTGTAATGTGAAGCGACAAGTGGTTCGACGTTCTGGTAAAGGTAATTACTATTATTGAAGGTAAATACTATTGATGAAGGTAATTAAATACTATTCACAAGAAGGTAATTACTATTGTGAAGGTAATTACTATTGTGAAGGTAATTACTATTGTGAAGGTAATTCTTATTGACAAGGTAATTACTATCTGAAGGTAAATACTATTGATTGAAGGTGATTACAAAGGTAATTACTATTCACAAAAGGTAATTACTATTGTGAAGAGACTCTTAGATGATGACATATATACATCATAAAATAAAAATTACACAAATCATTTTACTCTTTTAATCGACACATATTTAATCTTTCAACAATTATTAATCTTTTATATTATTAATCGTCTCAATTATTGATTTAATCTTATAACATATTATACGGATGATCTTTGTGTGATAATTGAATCGATAATATAAGAGATATGATCGGCAATTCTTTATAGTGATAATTGAGTATAGGTAAGTGACTTCTCACGTAAGCATCGATAATCAATACGTGTCTTCTTATCTGACCACAGCGTATTCTTGTACTTTACTCTTAGGGTAGTTCAGCAGTTTTAACGGTAACACCTCGTAGTTATTTTTATAGAAAATAATTTTTGTCGTTTTTAATCTAAACAATACTTACATTAATGGGGTCCACTGATGATTGAGTAGTTATACGAATATTCCAAACAAAAAAGAATATTCCCAAACCAAACGAATATTTTATAACAACTTGCATACTTTGCAAAATTTATAAATATTACCCATAACTATAACATTATATCAAATTTATTCCATAATATTCAAAAATAATATTTATAAAAAATTCATCTTTATTTATAAAAGTTGTTTTATCTTTAATAATTTACCAAAAAATTCCTCCTTATATTATATATTATATTGTTTTTCCCCAACCTGTCCCTATAACATGTACCGACTGGCTGCTGCTTAAATTACTAGGCTCTTATATGCCACTCTCCTCTTTATATATTACATATTATATTCTACATTTATTATAATATTCTTTTAACATTATTGATATTATCATAAGAAAATAATTTTATCAAAATATTAAGTGTCATTTAAAATATTAAGATGTAATAATTTAAAAATATTAATAAATATTATGGTATGAGAATATTTTATTATAACAATATTTATAGTCTTTTTTAATGTATGTAGTATGAAATTATAAATTTTAAGACATATTAAAAATATATTTAAGTATTATATTTTTAAAATTTTAATATAAATAAATTAGAATATTTCAAAATCTCCATATTTTTAAATATATAATATTTAAATATTTTTATATAGATTTTACACAAGTTAGAAAAATATTTTACGTCTGTCAATGTTTTTTACATTCAAATATTATATACTCATAAATGATTTTTAGATAAAAAATATATTTTAAAATATATTTATGTGTATATAATATTTAAATGTAAAAAACATAGATAGACTAAAAATAATTTTTTTTAAATATATTTATGTGTATATAATAAATACATTTTAAAAAAAATATTTGAATGTAAAAAACATAGAGAAGGACGACTTTTTGAATACAGCTCGACTAATGCCCCCAACAGTGTAAGGATTTAATGCCATGATTCAAAGGGTTGTAGTTCCTCAAAAAATTACAAATACAGATAGGGAGATGGAGATGGAGATGGAGATGGAGATGGAGTAAATTCGAATTGACAAAAAATGAACATTCTTATTATTTCCAAGCTCACGATATTACAACCCATAATAATTACACAACTTCTTCTCAGAAATAGCAAATCTTAAAATACACACAAGGAATTCAAAAAATATAATTTAAATTTTCTACCATAACTAGGTAGGCAAACAGGAAAATTCAAAATCATTTGGTCTCTGTAAAGGTCAAGCTGAACTCCCATAGTTTCTTGGCCACTTCTGGATCTCTAGCTATAGAGCTTGCTTTAGATTTGTTGCTGTCCACAAAATATTCGCCGCTAACCCCATTAACTTTAGGATTCAATGCCAGAAAACATGTAGTTGCTGCTCCCTGTAATCAACATGGATGAACATCAACTCAATATTCCAATAGCAAAAGAAGAAATCTCTCCGGGATGTTAACAAAAAGGGTAAAGAACAAACCTGGCTAACATTTTTCAATAGATATTGTGTAGCACCCAAAACAACTGCATTTGAGCAGAAGAGAGCCAGTTCATTAATATTCAAAAACACAAGCATAAGGAATAATACCATCACAAGTAAAAGTATCTGTATGACTAGTAATAATATCAATCTTCTTAAGAGGACCAACGTTGCAAGTTAAAGGCTCAAATACTTACAACCAAGAGCGCTGCTATTTTGTCCAATATTGGTGGCAATAAGTCCAGGATGAAGTGAATTTGCAGTAACATTTACTCCTTCCTCCTGATCAATTGTATAATAAGGAACCGACATGTTATATAAGATTCTAACAAGCACGATGATTGACCATAACTAAAGTATGAGTTAAAGGAATCATAAAAATTTTACACAACATCCTCGGTCAAAGATTTTTCCTGTGATTTTTCGTCTCAAAGCGAAATTATCATAAAAAAGAAAAAGATTGAAAGATAACCATCTTCATGTTTATATTTATAAAGATATTAGAGTAAAATGATTGCCTTGAAGCGCCTTGTAAGTTCAACACAATGCAATGTGTTACAGAGCTTTGACTGTCCATAAGCATTGTTGGGGTTGTAACTGAAATTATGGTCAAAATCAAAGAAAATAGTTGAAGTTAGATTCAAGGACCTAGTAATTTTCTTTTAATTATGACAAAATGTATATCCAACATTTGATTTATACATATGCTAATTAATTAAGGGATGCAATCGTGATTATATATACCTTGCTTTATCATTAATTTTGTCAAAACGAATTCCTTCTTTGTATCCATACTTGTGGAGCTCTGATCCTATGTTAACGATCCTTCCTTCTTTACCAGATTCACGTGCTGTGTTTTTTATGGTGTCCAACAACAGATTTGTCAAAAGAAACGGACCCAAATGGTTAACAGCAAATTGCTGTTCTATGTTGTCCTTGGAAAGTGTGAATGGAGGTGACATAATCCCTGCATTGTTACTACAAACACCAAAGATAGCAAGTTCAGTTGTTGTAATTAATGTTCCAAAATGGAGTACTATATAATTAAGTTTAAGAAAATTGCACCATAAAAGAGAGTGAGGCATTCAAATCACATAGATTTCTTACACGAGGATGTTCAGGGGAAGACCAGTGGCAATAAACTCAGCAGCAAATTTCCTTATGGATATCATTGTATTAAGATCTATCTCCATCACATCAAGTTTAGCACTGGGGATTTTCTGGAGTAATTCTTGTTTAACTTGTTCACCGGCTTTAACATTTCTCACTCCCATAATTACATGAACACCGCGCAAGGCAAGGACCCGTGCGGTTTCTTTTCCAATACCATTTGATGCTCCTGATGAGATATTACACGGTATAACTCTTAGCGTAAGTAACAACCAGATATGTAGTAATAGTCCTATATTACTATATTGTGGATCAAACAAGTTTCTGGCAAGTGCACCTTAAGATAAACATCAATATGAAGAGGATAAATTTTTGAATTCGGATTAAGGATTTTACTTCAATGAATCTACCAATTGATCATGTTTTCTTATAGAACCACTATGAAATAAGCCTGAAAAAAATATACACTTCTCTCTTGGTTTTTTGAATTTCAATTTCCTAAGATGTTGATATTCCTTCTGTAACCCCTCCGGCCTCCGCAAAGACACCTGCCTGAACCATAAATCTGAAAAAATTCCCAACTATTTGGCTTAGAAGACTGGGAAAAAGAAAAAGCAACAGGTGAATTGATGATAAGAATCATGTGTGTTCGTCTAATTTTACCTACACTCCTGATGAATCTTGAGCCCATATGTGTTTTACTTTGCTCTTTTTGGGTGTTGAGTAGGTTGGGTTTGGAGAGGTGATCAAAAATCTTTCGCCCATGTATATACAATTTGTATTTGTGTTAAACTTAATATGGTGAATTAATGTAATGAAAATTAAATACAGCAGAAAATCTATTTTTGAATGGAATCTATATGTTATAAACTTTAATATGATTAACAAGTCCTCAAACTTGTTCCTTATCCTTGCCAAGATCTTGAAATGACTACTATATATGCACATGAGAGGAACAAAACAAAAAAGAAGAAGAAGAGTCTTTCTGGGCTAAAATATTTGGGACCTACCCATATAAAGAGAGCAAAAGATGAGAAAAAGACCACCCACCTGTAACAATGGCAACAAGGCCAGTTCCATCAACTCCTTTGGTAACTTGCTCAGCAGTGGAGCGAGCAGAGAAGCCAGATTTTCCTTTCAATCCAAGAATCCACATTTTTTTCTAGAAGCTAGAATTCTTGATAAACTACCACAACTCTAGAAGGGAAAGAAATGGTTGGAATTTGTTAGCAAATGTAGTATTAAAGATACAATCTTTATATAAAAGAGAGGTACATGTATGTATGTAGAAGTGTGGGATCATGTATGACCGTGTTGAAGAATGAAGAAAGGGTCTTCGGAAGTTTGACTTTTCATACCACCACCAGCAACAATTCTGGGTCGATTACAGCCAAATGGCAAATGGGACCAAATTTAATTATGAATATTTATTTAAAATACAAGATATCAGGGCTGATTTCTAAAATACTACTACTCCTCCTCCATTATCATTAAAGTTTGCATAAAAAAATATGCACATGTTCTTGTTTAATCTTTTATAATTAAATTTATTATTGTCAAAATAGGTATTTATAGAGTACTATTTATTATGATATATATAGAGATTATTACCATAATAAATTATAGTCCATAACTCCATATGATAATGGAACTTTAGCAGAAACATTGGAATGAATTAGTAATCGAGGAGGCCTAGGAGACCTTTTGTTTTAGTACTATTTTCCGTTTGTTTGATTCTTTTTTTTTTTTAATTTTATTTGAAATGATATGGAAAACGCAAGGTCCACTTGTATAAAATGGAGAGGTAGGGATAAGGATAAGCAAAAGCAATTAAATCACAATATTAAATGTAGAGGATAAGCATGTAAAGATATTTTTGGACAAATATCTGTTGTTTTTGGAGTGATTATACATACTTAGTCTCGGACACTAATTATTTTTTATATATAAAATTTAGAAGAGTACATAAAAAAATTAACATTTAAAAGGATAAAATAGTAATATATTTAAAGTTATAAGGGCGAAAGAGTACAAAGAAAAAAAGAAAGAAAAAGTATGACCCAATTATACTAAACTCGTAAAAGAAGACTCCATGGAAGCTTTATAATATATATATAGTATAAAAAAAATTATGTTGATTGACTAATAAGTCCCTGCCTTTTCAATTTAGATGGAGTATTTTTGTTGCAAGTCTCCAAGAGAAATGGAGAGTCATGAATCATGATGATTTATTTATTTATTTATTTATTATGTTTTTTCAGCTGTCTGTCATCATCAACCACTATCTTTGTTTACTACTAGTAGTACAAGCGTAGTTAATTAGTAGAATAATGACATGAGAAATTCAACAAAAAAACATAAATAAAAAAATTGGCAAAATTAATGATTTGACTATTGAAATTGGCATATTTTATTGAATATCTAATTAAAATTTTAATTTTTTAAATTAATTTACTAAATTAATTATTATTTTCAAATTAGATCATTCTGTCAAATTTAATTAACGGTGTCAAATTATTTACTACATTGTTTATTTCGTGTTGTATAATGAATACTCAATTATTAGTAGGGTTAAGTTCAGATGACCACTTGGGGGTTTGGACGGTTTTCCACTTAACCATCTATAGTCAGTAAAGCTACATTTAAACTCCCGACCTTTTGAGGTGAAGTGAATAACTGCTTTCTGTCATAACTGTGTTACTTAAGTTGGATAAAGACTTAATTACCCTCCTCTTTCTCAGGAAGACAATTCCAGTAACTCCACTGCCTAGTGAAGGGAAGAAATAATCAAAAGACAATATAAAATGTAATTCATCAAGCTGAAAGAGTATGTAAATGTGTACTCGATGTTAGACAAATTTGTGTTCTTCTTAGTTAGAGAAGAAAATGTAAAAAAATTACTCGCATCCATGTAGCCATATTTAACAAAATAATACCTCGGGTCAATTTGAGCCTACAAAATTAATTAAGAATAAGGATGGCAATAGATATACAAATATAAGTTACATCAATTTGTGCAACAGCAGCAGACAAGTACTGCAAAATAATTTCCTTTCCAAAATGAATCAAGAGAAGCATCTTCCTAACCCAATTTCAAAATCTAGAACAATAATTACATTTTAATTATATGTGGCTTTAATTTCAAACAAGCTTTATAAATTAACCAACCCAATAAATTCTATTGAATTGTCGATGATAAACACATTATTAGATGGATGCAACACCAAATCTATATCATTAAACAAAACGATTATTTAGATAATTACCTTTCAAATCAATCTTAATTTTGCAACAGCTACAACTAAACCAGCTATGAACGAAAACAACTGTAGAACATAATTTAAAACCAAGCATGCTATCAATCCAAATTAGCTAATAAATAAATTGAAATCAGTAAGAAAAAAATTATACCACTCAAACTTCGAGCAAATCTGGATCCAAGACTAGCTAGTTGCAGTCTTGCAGTGACCAAAATGCTTAAAATTACTGGTATTGTTGATTTAGACAGTTGTAAAATCATAAAATAATGAAAATCATATAGACCAAATAAGCTAGATTCATTATTTAATTAATGAAATCACATGCCTTTGATCTTTAACTACCCATCTGAGATCCCAAACTTAAATCAATCAGCAGAAATTAGAACATTTAATAATCTGGGTTTCAAAGAATTAAGAATATCCCAACAGAATCATCAATTAATTGCAATAAGAGTACCTGTTCAGCATAAATGGCTTATTAGTCGTGTCGCCGGCAGCCAAAAATTGGGATTTTGGTTCAAGAAATTTCTAAATCGACGCTAAATAGAAACGTAATAATCCACTTAGAGACAAAATCAAATGAACAACATCAGTTCTGCGAATATTGAAATTAAAACTAATTGGACTCTAGAATTACAGGTTAGAAAACAGGATGCATAGTAATTTCCCCCATTTCCTCCATGCACCTTCTTAGCCAACTTGGGTGTCAAATCAATCTCCATCCCTCTCTGTATTTTTTGCTTTTATCTCTCTTCTTTTCTCTCTTTCTCTCTAATCTTGCGCAAGAAAAACCCCAATATCACAAAAATTTTATTCCGAATCAAGAAAAAAACAGCAAAGTATGTTAATTTGTTAGAGATTTAGAAAAAAAGGGATGATTTCTGTCACCTGCGAGTACAAAGCAACTGCTTTCCACTATAGGTGGGGTATAGGCACATGAGAAAGAGGCCATGGACGGATCGCGCTGGGATAAGCCAGGGATGCGCCTTCAAGCTATCGAGGTTCATCAATATTTGCTATTATGTTCGTCTCTCTCGTAAAGAATGAGGAAGAAGATGGTATTTTGGATATTTATTATTATTATTTTTTTATTGTTATATTCTTTCTAACGCGTTTTTGGCATCTGACATACACGCACAGTTAAATTGGATAAAAAAGATGACGTTTTCACTTCATCTCAAAAGATCGAGAGTTTAAATATAATTTTACTGACTACAGGTGGTTAAGTGAGAAACCGCCGAAACCCCAGGTGGTCATCTGAACTTAACCCTTATTAATAATAGTCCCATGGCATGTGATGTGATGTGATGACACCTCATATTCTTTCTCTTCTCAACATTAAACTTAGCTAACGGATCCGGTTAACATGAAATTTATTTTTTTGATAAATTAATTAATTAATCAATAAAATTTTGACACACATAAAATCTCGTTTGTGTGTCAATATTCTATTAATTAATTAATTTATTTATTTAAAAATAAACTTCATACTAACCCCTAGTATAACTAGCCAGGCATATTGTGCAATACTCATTCCTTTTCTTTTTTATTAATAATTATACAATATTATTCTCAAAATTACTCCATAATCAAAATCTCGTTATTAAATTTTCTGAATGTGATTATTTTACCACCAGAAACGATAAAAATGGAGTTAGTACTCCCATTAATTAAAGTTGGGATGCAACCACACATGACAGCAAATATTATTATTATTATTATTATTATATATATATATATAGGTGGTGCTCGCTGTAAGCAACATGGATGATACGATGCACCTATATATAAATAATTAGTGAACCATGGCAACATCATTGAAAAAGAAGGGAAAAAAGAAAAGAAAAAAAGAGTTGAAGAAAATGATTGTGTTTGCTATATACTTCTTCTGTCCTAATTATTTGATATTTTAGAGACGGATACAAAAATAAGATAATAATTAAAAAATATTAAATATAGTACTCAATTATCTATAATACATTTAAATCATCATTTATCATAGTTATTTATACTCTCCCTCTCACATATTTTTCTATAAGTATCTCCTAAATTATCTATAATACCTTTAAATAATCATTTATCATAGTTATTTATACTCTACCTCTCACACATTTTTCTATAAGTATCTCCTAAAAAAAACTCTCATGGCTCATTTACTCATTGATCTCCCTCTCCATCCATTTCCATAAAAAACTTATCTACTCTCTCTTCCTCATAATTATATAGAAGAGTTTTGTCAGGATATAAAGAGTTTTGTTGGGATAAGGAGAGAGAAAGAGTTAAACGTATCAAAAAAATAAATAGACAGAGTAACGAGAGGTAATTTTAAAAAAATTATCATTAATTCTTTTAGATTTGAATAAACGTCAAATAATTAAAGACAAATAAAAAATTTTAAAATATCAAATAATTAGGACGAGAAGAAGAGTACTAAATAGAAAGTGATATCCCGACAGAGAGATGGTTTGTGCCTATATATTAACTTCAATTTGGAGGGGCCGACCAATTTAATTTTTACATATATTAATTTTTATTTTTTTCATAGAGATGCTTAAATTATTCAACTCCTTTACAATTTTAAAATGTCGACAAGACAGAAACTATTGTGAAAAAGCGCTGGGCATGGAATAAATTACATACATTAATTATTATTTTTTAAAGTGAGGGTTGAATTATTGTACTCTTATTAAAATATTTGTTTTTTTTTTTTTTGTGGAATCATTATCTCATCGAGGAAAAATTAATCTCTCTATTTATTAAAATCATCATTACTAGTAAATTACACTGCCAGACATTGAGTTTTCTTCAATTTTTTATGGATCCTTTTAGTTTAAAAGATTTACGTTGCACTCCCTGAATTTAACTTTTATAACAGATCCCTCCATACATAAATTACACATGGGCCTGTAAGCTGTTACAAATTATACCAAGGTTGATTTGCCACTGCCGTTTTATATTCTCAAAGTAAACGCTAGACAACTAGCCCAGACTATCTTACATACAAGGAAACGAAATGAAAAAGAACCAAGTGAAGGGGACATAAACCTGGCCTCAAAAGATCTGCCAAAAGGCTACAACAACAAAACATGAAAAAGAAAATAGGTTTCGAACAAAAGTTCTTAATTATTAGTTTACGTAGCACAAAGGCTAACCACATGTTTCTTAGCCACCCTCATTCCTTGGATTCTGTCAAGGTCAAGCTGAAGTCCCACAGTTTCTTGGCCAATTCAGCATCCTTAGCCACAGAGCTGGCTTCAGCTTTGTTGCAGTCCATAAAATATTCACCGCTAACCCCTTTAACTTGCGGGTTCAATGCCAAATAGCATGTAGTTGCCGCGCCCTGTAACCAACATGGATGATATTTAATTTATGAATAGATGATTACATGTCAATCGCTCAAAAACCAATTTATGGCAGAGGTATAAAGAACAAACCTGCTGGATACTTTTGACAAAATACTTTCCAAAGTTTTTAAAAATCCCTGCAATGGAGACAGGAACCAAGTCATTAAAATTGAACTACACGTAATAGTACTAATTAAGCTTAGTGGACTTAGTTAGAGCAAAGTTAAAAGCCTCAAACACTTACAACCCAAAACGCCGAGGTTATTTACAATGTTAGTGGCAATAACACCAGGATGAAGTGAATTTGCAGTTATATTTATTCCTTCCTCCTGATCAATTTAGAATGCAGGGGAAAAAACCAACAATGTCATATTAGAATCTAGCATGCTAAATGAGAATAATATGAGTGTGAATAGATTAACAGGGTACTGCTATCATCTTCTATACTAAACATGATGGAAAGATTCCTTCAATAAAAAATTCAAATAGTACAACATATAGACAGTGAGTTTAAAATTTCACATGTCAGCCTCAAACAAACCGAATAAACCAAATCATTAACCCTACAGAGCCATCTATAACCTACTGAAAAACTGCCCGGTGGGTGGGGGGTTGGGAGGTGTTGGGTGAAGAGAAAGGAAGTTTAATTATAGTGCTATGCCGTGTTTGCTTTCTGACTTTCTTCGACCTCTACTTTGTTTGTCATATGCATGTTTATTGATAGTTGATTAGACTAAACCCTTACCTTGAATTGCCTTGTAAGTTCAAGACAATGCAATGTATTACATAGCTTTGATTGTCCATAAGCAGCATTGCCATTGTAACTGGAAATTGTGATAAGAAATTAAGGAAATCAGTTAAACTTAGATGGACTATGAAAAGTGAAAACATCAAAAACTTCCGAATAGGCTTTAGATAATTAAGGCCAAAAACGAATATACAGCATGCAGTTTAAACAAAATTAAAAAAGGGGAAATATAAGAACAACTATGTTTCATCTGTTTTCTAAAAGAAAATCTTACTTTTACTTTATTACTTAAGACTCATCTCCTTACAAATACAATAATGGAAGTTTTACACAAACAAACAAATGGGACCATATAAATGTACATTTAAATGCATAAATACCTTGATTCATCATTGATTTTGTCGAAACGAATTCCTTCTTTGTATCCATACTTGTGTATCTCCGATCCTATGTTAACAATTCTTCCTTCTTTCTTGCTTTCAAGTGCCGTATTTGTCATGGTCTCCAGCAGAAGATTTGTCAAAAGAAATGGGCCTGAGAAAAAGTAAGAAATCTTTTTTATATATGAACAAAAGATGTAAGCAATCTAAGAGCGGTATTTCGATTCAGGAGCTGAAACAAAAAAAAATCAAGAGAAAAAGAAACTTTTTAAAAGCTACCGAATATATCTACACTTAAAAATAAAAATAAAAAGAAGATGAAGTTGATGATTATATAAGACACAGAAGCAATGTCTCACTAGTAATAAAAAATCTTTAGCAGAACAGCAGGACAAGAATTATGGCCAATTAGTTTAGACATTGGGATAAGAGAAAAAAAAATTATATTTCCAACTTGTCGTGTAAAATACGACAAAATACATGCTGTGAGTTTTAATACAAATATTGTCATTTAGACAATATCCACACTCAATTTAGTCCTCATTACATTTATTATCACACTATTTAACAGAATAGTGAAGACTACTAAGACACTATCTCGGACCATCACTCCGTTCCCCGTGAGTTCGACTACGTTCTCATTTCTTCAAGAGAATGGTGAAAGAAAGGATGAGCTCAACTAGTCCAAAGAAGAAATATTATGACTAAGATAATCTGAATAAATTATCATTAGTCCTCAACAATGTTAAACCGATAAAATACAATAGACATCAAGTTTAACTGCGGTGAACATGCAATCCATTAAAAGAGTCAGTAGAAAATAAAATCTACTATATTTTATGATTTAAAAGGTTTTTCATCACTTTTATCGCCGGAGACTAGAATTTTAATAAATAATCCACATCATCCCTCGCACTACGACCAAGGATATTCATTAGGGTCACGACCACAAATTATCCATGCACTACGGCCAATGATATTTTGTGTATTCATGATGGTCATGATCATGCCAACAACTCGTCCATCAATGCACTTTGCTAATGAGGACTTTTACCACATCATTTGTAACATTACTGGTCGTGATTATTAATCAATAATCCTCGGTCATAATCATACCAAGTCCATCTACGCACCATGTGCCATGGATGACTTTCAAAATAATATAAACATGAGGATGATGACAATGATATAAGAATTCAATAAAACAAGTTCAAGAATTAATTTATTTAGGAACTAATGACGTCAAATTGTTAATATGATACTTCTTTGTAAAATAAAATTCAAGAATGCTCGGAAGAATATTTTCATGAAAAGATCTTTGGATGAAACGCAAATATCAAGAATATTCCACTAATTTCATGGAGTGTAGAAGTCAAAACTTTAACCAACCGAGTATATAATAAAGAATGGAATAACAAAAAAAAATCATCATGCATGCAGATTTGATGATAGATGGTTATTCCATCGTAATAATAAATATCGGAACTGTGTCGAGCGTAATACATGACCGACAAGATATTCCAATGTAATAATAAAGAATAGAATACAACAGAAATCACCACGCATGCGCAAAGATTGCATGTACAAGTTATTCCAACAAAATACTAAATGAGCGGAACCGTGTCGGTGAAATTCACACCAACAGGATGTTCAACAGAATAATAAAGATGGAACCTGTGTCCTGCGTAAAGAGCATGAGGATATTCCAATGTAATAATATAAAGGCGGAACCGGTCCCAAGATAAAAGCACAAACAGGATATTCCAACAGAATAATAAAGAATGAAATATGTAAGAATTTCACCAAGTATAGGTAATAGCGTATGTAAGACCCCAACTTTTATAAATAAAGATGATTTTTCTATAAATATTATTTTTGAATATTATGGAATAAATTTGATATAATGTTATAGTTGTGGGTAATATTTATAAATTTTGCAAAAGTAAGCAAGTTGTTATAAAATATTCGTTTGGTGGGGAATATTCTTTTTTGTAGGAGAATATTAAATGCGGCTACTCAATCATTGGTGGACCCCACAACGGAAGTATTGTCGTAGTTAGAAAATGACAAAATTATCTTTCTATAAAATAACGGCAGAGGTGTTACTGTTAAAACTGTTGAACTACTACATGTAGTAAAAGTGCTGATGAATACGCATAGTTGTATAAGAAAGACACGATATTGATTATTGATCTTACGTGAGAAGTCACTCATTTATGCTTTCAATTATTACTACGATAATTGTTGCGATCATATCTCTTATATTATTGATTCAATTATTGTCACAAGATTATCATACGTATAATATGTTATAGTATTAAATCAATAATTGAGACGACAAGTTATAAATGATTAATAATTGTTGAAAGATTAAATATGTGTTGATTAAAAATAAAATGATTTGTGGTAATATTTATTCAATCCTTGATGTATATAAAGAGTACATTATGAGACGTTTGTGGTAAGTTTGATTATTTTATGGGGGGGGGCCCATATGTCATCATCTAAGAGTCTCTTCGTCGATAGTAATTACCTTCGTCGATAGTAATTACCTTTGTGAATAGTAATTACCTTTACCGGATGTCAAACCACTTGTCGTTTTCATATTACGGGTGCATCGAACCACTTGTCGTTTCACATTACATGCGCCGAACCACTTGTCGTTTCACATTACAGCGCCAAATCACTTTTCTTTTCACATCACCGCCGTCAAGCCACTTGCCTTTTCACATGGCGGTGCTAAGCTAGAAATCTTCTATAAATAGAGGCTAGTGCTTCATTATTTTTCACTTAATTCATTCAAAGCTATAGAGAGAGAAAGTATAGAGAGAATAAGAGAGAAAGAAGAAGAGTATTTTGTTCTTACACTACTGCTAAAGTATTCAATCTTCTACTAAAAGTAAAGGGTGTTATTCTTTCTTATTCATGAAGAGAAGCTGTTGTTATTCCATTGCTTATTATTCATTGGAATAACTTTTGTATCGTGGTTTACCCTATACTTGGTGACATTCTTCTATTATTACATTGGAACATCACATGCATGTGTTTTACACTTTGGACTGGTTCCGTCTTTTATTATTATTCTATTGGAACATCACATGCGTGTGTTTTTACAGGACTGGTTCCGTCTTTATTATTATTCATTGGAACATCACATGCGTGTGTTTCTACGGACTGGTTCCATTCTTTATTATTCTGTTGGAAATATCACATGCATGCGTTTTCTACTTGGGACTGGTTCCGTTATTTATTATTCATTGGAATAACTTTGTAAGGCTTCATCGCATGCATGGTGATTTCTTTTGTTATTCCATTCTTTATTATACCCGGTTGGTTAAAACTTTGACTTTATACTCCATGAAATTAGTGGAATATCCTGATATTTGCAGCTTCATCCAAATATCCTTTCATGGAAATATTCTTCTCGATATTCTTGAATTTTACTCTACAAAGCGGTATCGTGTTGTCGATTTGGATGTTATTGGTTCCTAGATAAATTAATTCTTGAACTTGTTTTATTGAATTCTTATATCATTGTCATCATCCTCATGTTTATATTATGTTGAAAGTCATCTGTGGCAGTAGAGCATAGATGGACTTGGTATGATTATGATTAATATGAGACTATTCGGTGTAATCATGGTAGTAATGTTACAAATGATGTGGTAAAATCCTCGGTGGCCCGTAGTGCATTGATGGATGAGTTGTTGGCATGATCATGACCATTAATGAATACACAAATATTCTTGGCCCGTAGTGCATGAATAATTGTGGTCGTGATACTAAAGAATATCCTTGGCCGTGATGCGGGGTGATTCGATGATGTGGAATATTTATTAAAGTTGAGTCTCAAATATAATGATGATGAAAAACCTTTTAAAATCATAAAAGATAGTATATTTTATTTTCTACTTGACTCTTTTAATGGATTCTTTGGTTCATTGTAGTTAAACTTGATGTTCATTATATTTTATCGGTTTTAACATTGTTGAGGCTAATGATAATTTATTACGCATTATCTTAGTCATAATATTTTTTCTTGAGCTAGTTGAGCTCAACCTTTCTTTCTTTATTCTCTTCGTGAAATGAGAATATAAATTTGGGAGACAGTGGGGGAATAGAGTAATGGTCAGGAGGATAGCATTAGTAGTCTTCACTATACGTGAAATAGTGTGATAATAATTGTAATGAGGACTCCTTTTGAGTTTGTATGATCTCTAGTAGACAATATTGTATTCAAACTCAAAGTTTATCGTGTATTATACTGCACAGTTATATTAGTAAGTTGTATTTAAATTTCAGACGTACCATGTATCGACTACCCAAGATGGGTGATGTATACCTATTTTGGGGGCCACATCAAGATATATCTGAGTTATTCCAAGTAATAATAAAGATGGAATAATAGAAGTTCTCTTCATGAATACAAAAGAAATAATACCCTCACCTAAAAAAAGAAACTTGATATCGGAGTAGTGAAGTAGCGAATAATTTTTCTTCTTTCTCTCTATAGTTTCTCTCAGAGTTTCAAATTGAATTCGTAAGAAATAATGAAGGAATGAGCTACTATTTATAGAAGAATGGAATGAATAGTAACCAATCCATGAACGGTCCAAATTGATTTACTTTAATCGGAAGGTCCATAATTAAAGCAAAATCTTTTAAATAAAATATAATATATTCTATTTATAATCTAATAAAACGAATAACTTTTAAAAAGATTTTACTATGCAAACACTATGCAAGCACTATGCAAAAACACTATGCATAATAAAATATAATATATTCTATTATTATTTCTAATAAAGCAGATAACTTTATAAAAGTATTACGCTTTTATATAAAAAGATTTACTTATTAGCTTTAATAAAACGAATAACTTTATAAAAAGTATTCATTTTATATATAAAAGTTTTTCTATTTTATTACGTTAATAATCTGAATAAAACAAAACGTCACCATCATTATTATTATTCACACTATTAATCGATCGTGTCGTTCCTGTGAAAGAAGGGGATTTCAATAAGGATTTCTCCCTATTGGTAGCGCAATTAGGTGACCAAACCTCTCATTGGCGTAACTTACTAGACATCGTTAATAATGCAAATAATAATATTAACAACTTCGTCATCTCAATTATTGATTTAATAACATATAAAATATCGACAATAATTGAATCAAACTAAGTGACTTCTCACATAAGCATTAATAATCAATACTAGGTGCTACTTATGCAACCACGCCAGACATATTCTTTGTACTTTTACTACCAAGTAGTTCAACAAGATCAACGGTAAAACTTCCGCCAATTATTTTCATAAAAATATTTTTGTCGTTTTCTCAATCCAAATGATAATTACATTTAATAGGGTCCACCAATGATTGTCTTGAGTGCATCACGAATATCCCCGACCAATCGAATATTATATAACAACTTGCGTACTTTGTAAAATTTATAAATATTACCCACAACTATAACATTATATCAAATTTATTCCATAATATTCAAAAATGATATTTATAGAAAATTCATTTTTATTCATAAAAGTCAGGGTCTTACAATCTCTCCTTCTTATGAAATTTCGCCCCTCGAAATTGTGCGTACGATGCATTGTGTGTCGAAGAGGTAAGGATACCTTGATTTCATTTGATTCTAACTCCCATGTCATTTCTCAACATCGTGGTTCCTCCATAACACTTTGACTTGAGGTATAATCTTGGAGCGTAGAATATGTTCCTTCTTATCCAAGATTTGAACAGGAACCTCTTCATACGTTAAATCTTCCGCTATTTCGTCCGGTTCTAACTCAATAATATGGTTCGGGTCTTTCACATATTTACGTAACATGGATATATGAAAAACGTTATGAACACGAGACATACTTGGTGTGACGCCCCCAAAATTAGGTATACATCACCCATCTTGGGTAGTCAGATACATGGTACAGAATTTAAATACAACTTACTAATATAAGCATGCGTGTACAATACGACATATAAAGCGTGAGTTTGAATACAAATATTGTCTACTAGATATTATACAAACTCAAAAGGAGTCCTCATTACAATTATTATCACACTATTTCACGTAATAGTGAGGACTACTAATGCTATCCTCGGGACCATTACTCCGTTCCTCGACTCGTCTCCGGCTATGTTCTCATTTCAAGAGAGAACAAAGTGAAAGAAAGGGTGAGCTCAACTAGCCCGAAGAAGAAATATTATGACTAAGATAATGCGTAATAAATTATCAATAGCCTTCAACAAAGATGTTAAACCGATAAAATTTAATAAACATCAAGTTTAATCTGCAATGTGAGCAAGCAATCCATTAAAAGAGTCAAGTAGAAAATAAAATCTACTATCTTTTATGATTTAAAAGGTTTTTCATCATTGTTTAAAGTTGAGACTCGATTTAATAAATAATCCACATCATCGAATCACCTCGCACTACTGGCGAGGATATTCTTTAGTATCACGACCACAATTATTCATTACGCTACGGCCGAGAATAGTTGTGTATTCATTAATGGTCATGATCATGCCAACAAGCGTCCATCAATGCACTACTACCATCGAGGATTTTTACCACATCATTTGTAACATTACGGCCATGATTACATAGAATAATCCTCGTCATAATCATACCAAGTTCATCCATGCTTCTACAAGCCATGAGATGACTTTTAAAAAAAAATATAAACATGAGGATGATGACAATGATATAAGAATTCAATAAAACAAGTTCAAGAATTATTTTATCCGGGGAATTATTAACGTCCAAATTGTCAACATGATCATTGTTTTTGAGAGTAAAATTCAAGAATGATCGGAAGAATATTTCCATGAAAAGATCTTTGGATGAAACGCAAATATCAAGGATATTCTACTAATTTCATGATGGAGTATAGAAGTCAAAGTTTTAACCAACTTGGGTATAATAAAGAATGGAATAACAAAAGAAATCACCATGCATGCAGATCAGCATGATGCGAGTTATTCCAACAGAATAATAATAACGGAACCGTGTCAAAGTGAAATTCACATCGACGGGATGTTCCAACAGAATAATAAAGATGGAACCGGATCCGGTGTAAAACACACATGATAGGATATTCCAATGAGAATGATAAAGACGAAACCGGTCAGGTGTAAAAACACACGACAAGGATGTTCCAAGAATAATAAAAAGCGGAACCAGTCAGGTGTAAAACACATGCACAGGATGTTCCAATGAGAATAATAGAAGAATGTCACCAAGTATAGGTAAATCAAGATACGTATCTGAGGTTATTCCAATGTAATAATAATGAATGGAATAATGAAGTTCTCTTTATGAATAAGAAAGAATAACACCCACTTCTTACGGTACAACAAATAATATTCCCTACCTAGAAGAAGGCGAATATTGGCGAAGTGAAAAGTGAAGAGAATACTTTTCTTCTTTCTCTCTATAGTTTCTCCTCTCAGAGTTTCGGTGAATTAAGTAAGAAAATAATGAAGGAATGAGCTTCTATTTATAGGAAAATAGAATGCATAGTAATTAATCCATGAGCGGTCAGTATTGATTTACTTTAATCGACGGTCCATATTTAAAGCAAAATCTTTTAAATAAAATATAATATATTCTATTTATATAAAAACATTTTACTATGCAAAACACTATGCAACATTATGCAAAAAACACTACGCAACACTATGCATAATAAAATATAATATATTTTATTTATAAAATAACTTTAATAAAGTATTACATTTTATATAAAAGATGTTTCGCATTTTATTACGTTAATAATACGAATAAAACAAAACGTCATTATCATTATAATAATTCATATTATTAATCGATTAATAATGGAATCAAACTGGTGACTTCTCACATAAGCATCAATAATCAATACCGTGTGCTACTACGCAACCACACGACATCGTATTTTTACTACGAAAGTAGTTCAACAAAGATCAACGGTAAAACTTTCGCCGCTTTTTTAATAAAATATTTTTGTCGTTTTTTCAATCCGATAATAATTACATTGTGGGTCCACCAATGATTGAGTAGTTATCTGAATATTCCCTCGCTAAACCGAATATTCCCCACCAATCGAATATAAAATAACCACTTGCATACTTTGCAAAATTTATAAATATTACCCACAACTATAACATTATATCAAATTATTTCATAATATTCAAAAATAATATTTATAGAAAATTCATCTTTATTTATAAAAGCTGGGGTCTTACACTTGGCGGTAAAGCAAGTCTATAGGCTACAGTCCCTACTCGATCGATGATTAAAAATGGGCCAATGAATCGAGGATTGAGCTTTCCTCTCTTTCCAAATCTCGTAACTCCTTTCCATGGAGCAACACGTAACAACACATGATCTCCAATATCGAATTCCACGTCCTTTCGATGAAGATCATCATAACTCTTTTGTCGGTCTTGTGAGGTTTTTATACTTATCGGATCGTTTGAATCTTTTTCGTAGTCATACGTACCAACTCCGGTCCCAACAACGTTGCTTCACCCACCTCTTCCCAGCATACTGGAAAACGACACTTTCTTCCATATAACGCCTCGAATGGAGCCATACCAATACTTGCTTGATAACTGTTGTTGTAGGAAAACTCCACCAATAGTTAGAACTTGTCTCAACTTCCCTTGAATTCAAGGACACGGAGTCTTAATAAATCTTCAAGAGTTTGAATAGTCCTCTCTGATTGTCCGTCCGTCTGAGGATGATAAGTCGAACTAAATCGTAAATCTGTGCCCATAGCTTTTTGCAAACTAACCCAAAATTGTGAAGTGAATCTTGGGTCTCGATCAGAAACTATGGATACTGGCATACCATGCAGTCTTACAATCTCGTTTATGTACATACGAGTAAGACGTTCAAGTGTATAAGTTTTTCGTATTGGTAAAAAATGAGCAGACTTGGTCAATCTATCAACAATGACCCAAATTGCATCTATGCCTTGAGAAACCTTGGGAAGACCAGTAACGAAATCCATAGTAATGTGCTCCCACTTTCATTCTGTAATTTCAAGTGGTTGCAATGGACCTTTTGGTACTTGATGTCCGCTTTGACTCGTTGACAAGTTAGACACCTTGAGATAAACAGTATTATCTCTCTTCATATATTGCTCCACCAAAATGTATGACGAAGATCACGATACATTTTGGTACTCCTCTGGATGGATTATGAACGGTGTTGGACGCCCCAAAATAGGTATACACAACACCCATTACGAGTCGCCAAATACATGGTACAAGAAGCAAACTACAACTTCAATAATACAAATGTCGTGTGAAATACGACAATATATATCGTGAGTTTAAATATAATATTGTCTTCTGCAGACAATATCCACACGCAAATAAATCCCCATCATAATTATTGATACATTATTTTACAAAATGGTGAGGACTACTAAACAACTCTCTCTAGAACCTTCATTCCATACCCCGACTAGTACCGCTTACATTCTCGCCTCCGAGAAGAAAAATGGAACAACAAGGAAAAGGGTGAGCTCAACTAGCCCAAGTAAAAGAATATTATGACTAAGATAATATACAACAAATTATCGTTAGTCTCCAACAGGAAAAAAATCGATAGAATACAATAGACAACAAGTTTCGAGATCAATATTCGCAATGAAATAATAATTCATAGAAGAGTTACGTAGAGAATGAAATCTACTATAATCTATGAATTTAAATCCATCATCAATATTTTATCCTGTAACATCAATCAATATTCATCTCAAATCAAATATTCATCTTCTTTGCACTATGAGCCAAAGATATTCATCAATCGGTCATGTTCATCTCAACACTGTTCATCTTTGCACTAAAGGCCAAAGATATTCATCGATCGGTCATGTTCATTTAAACACTGTTCATCTTTGCACTCACAAAGCCAAAGATATTCTTCAGAAATCATTCATCTTTTGCACTACAGTGCCAAAGATATTCAATAATATCATCATTTAAGACCGAGGATGATGAAAAATATTTTTAAAGAAAACGAATCCATTGAAACAAAAGAACAAGTATTTTGGATTAGTACTTTAAACAATCCCAAGTTCACAAATACTTCATAAATAATCATCATCAAGTAAAATTCAAGAATGATCAAAACATGGATACAATCAAAGCTAGTATCCGAATAGATATTTTTGGACGAAAAAAGAAGAAATTTTATTTTTCGATGAATAGTGCCAGATATCGTGAATAGTCCGTAGTATACGTGAATAGTAAATCTCGACACCAAAAGATAGAAATTTCACAAAAACATCTTCACGCTTCATGAATAGTACTCGTGAATAGTAACTTCGTGAATAGTAACTCATGAATAGTAACTCGTGAATAGTAACTCATGAATAAGTAACCCGACATAAAAAAGTTCCAAATTTGATAAAACTTCAGATCAACATTTCAAAGATAATGATATTGAAGAAATAATATCATTTACGAAAAAAAATAATATCCCTTACCTCAAAGAATCGGTGCTTTGGAAGGAAAGGTCGAAAGTGATCTTGAATGAAAATTGTCTTTGAACAACAACTCTCAAAGTATCTAAATACTCACAAAATACGCCAATAATATAGAGAGAGAGAAAGAGAAAAACTTTGTTTTCGGTGTGATTTTCAATTCTAACTTAGCCTCTATTTATAGGAAAATGTTAAGACGCTCAAGCAGACTTGACTCACTACCGATGGCTTTTTTACTCGCTACTATTGCCACCCACCACATTTGAAATAAAATTCAGCACATTTTTTTTCACCAACCAAAAGTGGGGCCCACCAATTCTAGAATTTTCCACCAAAATCATTTATAACCTAATTTTCGAATCGGTCACCTCTTAAAATTCATAATAAATTATACGCTCATTTTTAACGGTTCAAAATTTGTGGACATATACTCAACTTATATATGTATAACATATCCAAAAATTACAACGATCCACCTATTCGGATTAAATATTATAACTCACACAATAAAAGCGTAATAATAACCGATTTGATCTTTTAATACCTCCAATCCGACAAAAAATACAAATAAAACATCTCAAAGATTAATTCCTTCATTAATAACCACATAAATAAATCCATCATTTATATTCATATAAAATAAATATTTCCTTATCATATGAATCAATAATTAATTATTCACAAATAATATTACGTAATCACATTTATGACAACCAGTAATTTTTCTCAGGAAGAGGGGCTTTCAATAAGGATCTCTCTCATCTGGGCGCGCAATTAGGTGACCAAACCTCTCCTTAGATGTAACTTTCTAGACATTGCCAATAATGTTATCTAATAATATTATTCAAATAATATGAATTATTGATCCGATAATGGGAAATATCATGCGTTGACAATTATTGAAACAACAATAATATAAAATACCAACGCAACAATTATTGAATCAATAAAATAAAATTCTAAGCAGTAATTATCGTAACAATTATTGAGTAGTGTCTTCTTACGTAAGGATCAATAATTGATGCAATACCAGGTATGTCCACTTGTTCAACAACGCGTATTAGTGTGTTTTAACCAACCGGGTATTCCAATGCCTTAATCGGTAATAACTACGCCCGTTATTTATAACCACCCCAACTTTGTCGTTTTCTTCATCCCGACAGGTTATCCGTTATTATGGGGCCCACACATGGTCGCAGCCGTGTCGCATTTAATATTCCCGACAAAGCATTTAATATTCCACGACCAAACGAATATTCCCCGACAACAATGAATATTTTATAACCACTTGCTTATTTTGAAATATTTGCGTATTTAACCCTTAACTATCCACATTAATCAAATCAATCATTACTATTTCAAAATAATAGATAAAGGAAATTCCTTTTATTTAAAAAAATTTTTGGTCTTCTTACTGGTGTGTTAGACCTCCCATCATGATTTTATACTTTAAATCGGTCGTTAGAACACAAAGTCCGGAGTCGATTTCAAGTATTCCTTCTTCATCGATTCTTGTTTCCGGCATAGCACCTTCTTGTACTTTCTTCCTCATATGCATCAACTAAAAAAAATTAAATATTTTATGGAACTGAAAATTTTCCATAATACAGTGTTTTGGGCGTGATTTAGATACATATAACAAAACAGGTTTGTACCGACTGTTTTGTTATATGTATCCAAATCATGCCCAAAATACTGTATTGTGGAAAAATTCCAATTCCATAAAATATTAAAAAAAAAATAAGATGTTTTAAAAAAAAGCAAAAAAAAAAAAAATTAGTCCGCATTTTAAGAACGTCCAGGATCTCGTATAGGATCCGGACTCTCTCTCTCTATATATCATTATATCTTCTACTAAAAATCTTACATAATAATAAATTAAGATAAACAAGATATAAAAACTTTAATGTTACGCGTTTGAATTGGAATAATGAAGATGAGAATGAAATGACTCATTTATATGAAACAAAAAAAATTGTGTGATTTCTTGAGAGAGAACATATGGAATAACTATTCCAACTAAAGTAGAATAAATCATTTCTCTTCATTCTATTCCTTGATCAATTCAAACTTAACATAAGTCTTTTTGTAAGACCCCAACTTTTATGAATAAAGATGAATTTTTTATAATTATCATTTTTAAATATTATGGAATGAATTTGATATAATGTTATAGTTGTGGGTAATATTTAGAAATAGTGCATAGTACACAAGTTGTTTATAATATTCGATTGGTCGGGGAATATTCGTACGACGACACAATCATTGGTGGACCCCACAACGAAATTATTGTCGGATTGAGAAAACGACAAAAATATTTTTATAAAAATAACGGCGGAAGTTTTACCGTTAACTGTTGAAACACCCAGTGTTAAAATTACAGGAATATGCGTGGTTGCATAGTAGCACACAGTATTGATTATTGATGCTTACATGAGAAGTCACTCAATTTTGTTTAATTATTGCTTCAGTAATTGTTGCATAGTATCTCACGTTAATTGATTCAATTATTGTTGATATTTTATATATTATTA
Organism: Panax quinquefolius; assembly: GCA_020205615.1. Taxonomy (NCBI): domain Eukaryota; kingdom Viridiplantae; phylum Streptophyta; class Magnoliopsida; order Apiales; family Araliaceae; genus Panax; species Panax quinquefolius. Next base: position 7,126,021 of record CM035163.1, on the reverse strand, counting down.
AATCAATAATTGAGATGACAGAGTTATTAATATTATTATTTGCAATATTAACGATGTCTGTAAGTTCCGCCAATGAGAGAGGTTTGGTCACCTAATCATGCTACCAATAGGGAGAAACCCTTATTGAAAGCCCTCTTTCCGGAAACGACACGGTCGATTAATAGTGTGAATAATAATAATGATGATGAAGTTTTGTTTTATTAGTATTATTAATGTAATAAAATGTAAAAGCTTTTTATATAAAAGCAGAATACTTTTATAAAGTTATTCGTTTTATTAGACAATAATTAGAATATATTATATTTTATTATTTATAAATAGTGCTGCGATAGTGTTTGCATATAGAAAATCTTTTTAAAAGTTATTCATTTTATTAGATTATAAATAGAATATATTATATTTTATTGTAAACCAATCTGGACCGTCTGCGTTTAAAGTAAATCGATCGATCCGACCGTTCATGAATTGAGTTCTTATTCAATCCATTCTTCTATAAATAGAAGCTCATTCCTTCATTATTTCTTACGAATTCACCGAAATTCTAGAGAGAAACCGTAGAGAGAATTATTCTTCTATCTCGAGCGTATTTCTTTAGCGTTTAAGAAAGCTTTGAAGCGTAGTGCAAGTTTCTTCAAGTATATCCCCGCCTACCATCGAGTACTCTTCTTTATAAGGTAAGGGTATTATTTTTTTCATATTCATGAAGAGAACTCACATTATTCCATTCTTTATTATTACATTGAATAACATGTAGACGCTGCCTACCCTATACTTGGTGATTTATATTGTTATTCCATTCGTTATTATTCTTGGAATATCCCGTCAATGCGTTTTATTTGGACCTAGTTCCGCTTTTTATTATTTACATTGAAATATCCTATCACAATGCTTTTACAGGACGATTCCGTTATTTATTATTCTCATTGGAATAACTTCGCATCACGCCAAGTACCGCATGCATGGTGATTTCATTGTTATTCCATTCTTTATTATTCATTGGAATATCCCCGTTGGTGCGTATTACACACCGATTGGTTCCGTTATTTATTATTCTGTTGGAATAACTCGTCTACATGCAAGTACCACACGATGGTGATTTTTTTTTGTTATTCCATTCTTTATTATACTCGGTTGGTTAAAGTTTTGACTTTTATACTCCATGAAATTGGTGGAATATCCTCGATATTTGCGCGCTTCATCCAAAGATCTTTTCGTGGAAATATTCTTCCGAACATTCTTAAATTTTACTCTACAAAGAAGTATCATGTCGACAATTTGGACGTTATTAGTTTCGAATAAATTAATTCTTGAACTTGTTTTATTGAATTCTTATATCATTGTCATCATCCTCATATTTATATTTTGTTGAAAGTCATCTCGTGGCCTCAGAAGTGCATAGATAGACTTGGTATGATTATTATGATTAGGGATTATTCGATGTAATCACGACCGTAATGTTACAAATGATGTGGTAAAAGTCCTCATTGCTTTGTCATCATTGCATCGATGGATGATTGTTGGCATGATCGTGACCATTGATGAATACACGAATATCCTCGAATTGTAGTGCATGGATAATTTGTGGTTGTGATACTTAATGAATATCCTGGTAGTAGTGCAGGATGATGTGGATTATTTATTGTCGAGTCCCAAATGATAAAAGTGATGAAAAACTTTTAAATCATAAAAGATAGTAGATTTTATTCTCTACTTGACTCTTTTAATAGATTGCATTATCTTAGTCATAATATTTCTTCTTTGTCTTTAGTTGAGCTCACCCTTTCTTTCTTTCATTCTCTTGAGAAATGAGAGCGTGGCAAGGGACTAGTCGGAAAGCGGAGTGATTGGTTCAGATGATAGTATTAATAGTCCTCACTATTACATTAAATAGTGTGTTAATAAATATAATGAGGACTTATTTCGAGAGTGGATATTGTCTAGAAGACAATATTTGTTTTAAAACTCACAGCTCTCTTGTTGTATACTTAAGAGTGTATATATATTCTGTACCATATATTTGACGACTCAAAATAAATAATGTATACCTATTTTGGGGGCGTGACACTTTTAACATAATAGGCATAAGATACCCATATCACAATAACTTAGAACTTCAAAAGTAAGTATAAAGCCAAACCAATTATAGAGAGCAACATGATATGATTTATCATTAAATCCGGCCATATTAGAAATGAAATTGTACAAGAAGTTAAAAAAGAAAGTGAAATAAAATTACACATGTATGTATGTATGTGCATGTGGTGTGTGTACATTATATATATATATATATATATACCCAATCAGCCATGCACCAATTAATCCCATAGTAAATATAATCAAGTGCTCCGATCCTCCCAAGGAAGGAAATCACTGCCGCAATGGAAGGAAGGAATACTAAAATTACGATCACCGACCCTTAACTCAACTCAACTCAACTCCACTCAACTCCTTGATAGTAAGTACGTACGTAGGGGTATAAATACATATTAGTATAAAATTATGTCTGTCCATGAAACATTAAGCCTGGCCTATAAATTAAATGAAGGAAGCATGCATTATATTAATTAATTAATTTCAATGGAAATTAAACTAGTTGGGCTGAGTCAAGGTCAAGCTGAAATCCCAGAGTTTCTTGGCCAATTCAGGATTCCTAGCCATGGGACTGGAAGCATTGGGACCTTTTTTGTTGTTGCCCATGAAATATTCACCACTAACACCTTTAACTTTGGGATTCAATGCCACATAGCATGTTGTTGATGCGCCCTGTAACCATAATCATAATCATAACCAAATTGAATATATAATACTAATTAATTAGTAGTACTGAACTATTTCTAGCTAGCTCCTCATAATTTAAAATTGACATGAAAAATTAAAAAAATTACCTGATGAACATTTTTAAACACAATTTTTCCAACAACATTCATGAACTCTGCAATATTTATTAGGAACCAGGTGTTATATATTAATATCAACTCACAAACATTAATAATTAATTAATTAAGAATTATTATTATTATTATTATTATTATTATTATTATTATTATTATTATATGTATTGATCAGATCAAAGGAAAATTAAATTAAAGGCAGGCTCAAATACTTACTACCAACAGTGCCAAGGTTATTCATAATATTGGTGGCAACAATTCCGGGATGAAGTGAATTTGCAGTGATATTAGCTCCTTCCTCCTAATGACGATGACGATCCATTGAGCCAACCAACATGCAATTAATAATATATATAATAATTAACGCTATATATATAATACTAGACTAATTTAAAATTGAGAATTATATATATACAGTACCTTCAAGCGCCTCGAAAGTTCAAGAATGTGCAAATTGGTACAAAGCTTAGATTGTCCATAAGCATCGTTGGCATTGTAACTGGAAATTAATTAAACAGTTATTAGTTTGTTTGTTTTCTTTGGTAAGCTAGCTAGCTAGCTTGTAATTAATTTAATTTAATTTGCTAGCTAATACTAATTTATTTGTATTAATTTTTATTTTATTTTTGTCTTAATTAAAAAATTAGGTAGCTAATATGTATGTTTGTATGTATTGTACGTACGTACGTACCTTGCTTCATCATTGATTTTGTCAAAACGGATTCCTTCTTTGTAGCCATAAGCATGGAGCGCTGATCCAACGTTGACAATTCTTCCTTCTATCCCGCTTTGGGCTGCCGTCTTTTTCATGGCGTCCAACAGGAGATTTGTCAAAAGAAATGGACCCAAATGGTTCACCGCAAATTGCTGCTCTATTTTATCTTCCGAAAGTGTAAATGGAGGTGCATTAATTCCAGCATTGTTACTACAGACAGACCAACAGGTTGATATATCCCACAATTAAGTAATAAATAAATAAATAAATTATATATATATATATATATATATATATATAAGAAGTGTATGTATGTATGTATGTAAAACTATTAATTAATAAAGTAACATGCATGCATGCATGCATGACTATTACGTACGTACATGAATAATGAATTAGTAATGCTATTTGCTAGGTAGAGTAGGTGTTCATTAATTAATTACTTACACGAGGATGTTGAGCGGAAGATCTAAGGAGATATATTCCTGGGCAAATTTCCTAATGGAAGCCTGTGAGTTGAGATCTATTGCCATCACATCAATCTTAGCATCCCCCATTTTTTTTAACAATTCTTCTTTCACTTTTTCACCACCTTTCACATTTCTCACTGCCATGATCACATGTACACCGCGCAATGCAAGAACACGTGCCGTCTCTAATCCAATCCCATTTGTTGATCCTAAAAACAATTAATCACAATATTATATTATATTATTAATTATATATTATGAGTATATATTTATGCATGCATGCATGCGTGTGCTAATTTCATTTTCTCTTTTTTTTTTTTTACTTTATTCTATATATACATACTATTTCTTTTTCACTTAAAAAATTGATCCATCTCAATAGTCAATATACAGATAGATAAAACCTGTAACAATGGCGGTGAGGCCTTTCCCATCAACTCCTTTGGTAACCTCCTCAGCAGTGTTATTAGAGGAGAAGCCAGATTTTCCTTTGATTCCAAAAATCCACATACTTGAATATTTGGAATTAAAATAATAAATGTGTAAATATTATATAATGTTTAGGTTCTTCTGGCTCCTTCTCTTAGTATTGTTGCTTGAAGAAGACTACTGGGTTGGAATTAATGGGGCTTTGGCCCTTGCTTTTTTTTTTTCCTTTTCTGTTCCTGCCATCGGCCATTTGTATTTGTATTGGGTTGCCTAAACTCAAGGAAAATCTAGCATTTAAATGAATATCGACCTCTGCTTTAGCTTACATGTACAACCCCTAATATGTATGTATATACAGAAATTATATATAGATGTATGCCAATCCGTACTTGTTGGAAAATGAACGAAGTAAAAGGAATTTGTTTGGTAGATAGATTGGTACATTCTTGGTCTTAAAACAAGTCTTATTTAATTTAACAGTTAGATAATCTTAATATTATATGATTTAACTTTTAATGTGGATATATATGTCAACAAATCTCGTATAATAACATAAAATAATATATAGTATGTTGAGTTCTTTCATAAATTTTTTTCAATCTCATGTAGATGTATCTGAATACGTCTTCATTTAATATATATTCACATAAATTTACTCACAACACAACTCTTGAAACGAACAGAAGTCTATCAAAAGTTATCACAATTGTTGCGGTAAAGAAAAATAAACATGCTTCTGCAAGGGAATAACTGAAAAAAACAGGACAAAATAATTCCCCATTCATAAGATTGAGGGTCAAACTTAAATACAGCATAGCCTGATAATTTACACACATAATTAAGAGCTAACACTTGATCCACATTGTGCTGCTGGGAAGTTCAAGCTAGTCAAAAGAAAGGAAGGAAAGTTTAAAAATAAAATAGGAGTAATAAATAGTCGGACACGGTGATTGATACTCATCAAACACACAGAAAATTAAGCCCTGCTCTTGAAAGGAATGGCTCTGATGACTATCTGGTGGTACACAGCGGCAAGAGCAGCACCAATTAATGAAAGGACCAATCCAGAAGATCCACTATAAAAAGGAAAGAGAAGGCTATTATTAGTATAAGTTCCTTTCGTATACAACTTTACTTGAACATGATGAAGAAACTATTATCTTTCGACTCTTATTTCTAACAACAAAAAAAGTACTCACGTGATCATCCCAGGCGTGATCTTTGTTATAAATGATGACAGCGCCAAGGCTTCTGGCTGGGTTGATACCAGTCCCTGTGATGGGGTTGATACCAGGAGCATGTCAGAGAGAAATACATTTGGTGCTCTTGAGTGATATAGACTCTTAAAGGACAAGTGTCAAAGTATATTGGCTATGCAATATCAAGGACAAGTGTCAAAGTATATTGGTTATTTATATTCTGATTTTTAAAAATAATTTAAACATGTAAGAAATCGAACAACTCGAACTGATATCAAACTTATCGATCCGAACTCAAACTTATCGAACCGAAATCAAAATCCTTATACTCATAATTTTTTTTGTTTTAATTTAAAATATTGCAGGTTAAATTCACAACTCATCTTGATAAACTCAAAAATTGGGAAGTGGTTAGTATGAAGTTTATTTTGGGGTAAGTTGGTCAATTAACCAATAGAATATTGACACGCAGACAAGATTGTATATGTGTCAGTATTCTATTGATTAATTAATTAACTTACCAAAAAAATAACTTCATGCTTATCGGATCTCAAGAATTGGGTGCCTGACGTGCGTATTACTATTATTCAACAGGCTTCGAGAACATCGTCAGGCTCAACAGATTGTATTATCCAAATTTTGATCTTTTGGAGGTTGTCTTGAGGTGTTACGATGCCCAAGATATTTAATAACACTATATACAAATATTAAATATATATTACGTATAACACAAATATTGATATGTTTAATATATATATATATATATATATATATATACATTAAATATCAAATATATAAATATTAAATATTTGATATATTAAATATTTAATAACACAAATATTGATATATTTGACTTGACAATATATAAAAATATGTCAATTTATTATTGTGGCATCATATTGATACATTCAAGACATTTGTCATTTGATACAATATCGATATATTTGACTTCACAATATATCAAAATATATCAATATATCTATATATCAAATTACATTAATATATCATTATTGCATCATATACATTTGATCTAGTATTATTATATTTGTTATCGCGAACAATCTATTTTGTTCACGCGTACAATTCATTTTATAACACTAAACAAATCATTGACTAAAACAAAAATCAAATTAAAATTCATTTATTAATATCTCGAATTTCCGTTTGAAATATTAAGTTTTCGAATTCATTAAATCAATTTAATCACTATGACGAAAAAAGCCGTTAAAAATATTCATTTCATATTTTTTACCGATTGAATTTAGGTAGGATTTTAAAGTGGTTTGACAATTTAGAGGGTCGTTCAGACATTGACTAATCTAAATAAGTAAATATCTTACCAGTATTAATATTATGTTAAATAATTAATATTAGAAACTAAGCGATTAATGCTTATTTGAAATTCTCAAACGATTTATATTAATGAATAAAATTATTTCTTTTAAAACGATTTATATTATTAAGGAACGGAGCGAGTATAATACTAGTAATTGTTATTTATAATATATATATACCGTATATAAATTATATATATAATTTCTGTAAATATAAATACAAATACTGTATAAGAATAGTATATATCAAAATTTAGCATTATCTGGAGCTATTTATTGAAGTCAAAAACACAAAGTAAATTTTATTTTTGGACAATAAATTTTCCAAATCTCTGCTGCTGGTGGAGTTACAGACTAGCTGGGCGAAGAGATGGTGGATGGGAAAGCTGTTGATGGGTTTTACTTTTTTTTCATTTTTTTAAAATTGTACATCAGTGGCTGAGGGCATGAGGGAAGCGGTTAGTATGAAGTTTATTTTTGGGTAAGTTGGTCGATCAATGTAATACGATAGAATCTTGTATATACATGTGTGAAGATTCTATCGTACCAATCGACCAACTTGGCTAAAAAAAATAATTTCACGCTAATCTTAGGATCAAACTGAGGCCTCCGCCTGGCGCCTTAGGAGAACTTTAGAGGATTGTTATACCCTCCGTTCCTAAATAAGTGTCGTTTAAGATTTTTACATATGTATTAAAAAATATATTAGAGTAAAAATTATTATTATGACTAAAATACCCTTATTAAATAACTATTCTCTCTCCCCCTCTCACATATATATTGCATATTAACATTGCCACTGGCCCACTGTTATTAAATATGTATTGAGAAGGAAAGGAATATAAAAGAAGGTAGCCTACACTTAATTTAATACAGTGAAAAGTTAATTATTGTGTGCATTAATTAAACACTTATTAAAAAACAGGGATAAAGATAAATTTGGAAGAAAAAAAAAATATTAATTACACTTTATTTTCCTTAAACGTCAAATATTTGAATAAATCAAACGTCAAATATTTTACCCCATTTGATTTAATCCAATAATTTTTATACACTTTTTTTCTCCCTCTCTCCTCTCAAAACTTTATACTATCTCTCTCAAATTTTAAATAATTTCTCTCCCGCTTAATTTTTAAAATAAATAGGTAAATTAAGTTAAATGAAGTTAAAAATTGTGTAATGCGATTTTATTGCCTAATGGCCTGATCAAATTTTTGGAGAGTATCTTGGTAATTTTAATGAATTAAAATTAGCAAATAATAATTAAGGAAATTATAAAATATAAATATTATAAATATTATTATTATCTGTATTATTTTTTTTATTATTATTATCAATATTATTATTATCGAGTTTATTATTATTATTATTATTATTATTATTATTATTATTATTATCTTATTAATATAAATTAAAATAAAAATAATTCTGAACCATCCATGTACTTTTCTGTGCAAATCAATTCAAATTGGGTGATCAATCGACCAAATCAATTCAATTTGGGTGATCAATTGATTTTTATAAAAGATATCAAATGAGTTTTTATGTAATTATTAGCAAAAATAATTAAGGAAATTATCAGTTTTTATGTGTGTATATATATACCTTTGTTTATTTTATCATATCCCATTGAAAATTTGAGGTGTCATATGAAATCAAACCCCATTTCCCTGTCGCCACAGAAGGATTCAACATAAATTATAGCTTCAATTATAATTCTTGAAAAAAGAAAAACAGAGGAAATACAAATAGAAAATCCCCAAGTCTGTCGCTGGCAATTTGAAGTTACTTCAATATTACAACCATGGACTACGGGTCGGCGGGAGGAGACTTCTTGGTGGCAGCATCAGCTCGACTACAGCATCACCTCTTCCTGTTCTCGTTCCCTAACAAAGTGAGCAAGCCAACATGATAGAATGAGAGGTTAGAATAGAACGTACATATATTAGTCATGCAGATACAATTTCATAAGAGGACTTTCTTTTAAGAATGTTTAAAGTTTAGTCATCCAGATACAAATATATCAATATGATGCCACAATGATAAATTGAAATATTTTGATATATTGCCAAGTCAAATATATCAATATTAGAGCAAATGTATAAATATGATGCAACAATGATATATTGATATATTTTGATATATTGCCAAGCTAAATATATCAATATTAGATCAAATGTATCAATATGATGCAACAATGATATATTGATATATTTTTATATATTGCCGAGCCAAATATATCAATATTAGATCAGATGTATCAATATGATGCAACAATAATATATTGATATATTTTGATATATTGTTGAATCAAATATATCAATCTAGCTATTTTTTTAATTTTGCAAGATTGATGATGTGCCAATGAATATATCAATATTGGTTCAAATGTATCAATATGATGCAACAATGATTATTGATGTAATTTGATATAAATGTCAAATGCTAGGATTTATTTTCATTTTCCTCTAATTGATTGTTGTTATTTCTTATTAGAAGTGGAAGGTATAAATTGAGGGAGTAGTTTTGAAAAAACTTACACTTGGGAGATCTCATCTTGCCAATCTGCAGACTCTGCGTAAAAGAAAATAGTGCCAACATTGAGTTAGAAAAGATAAATGATAACACTAAAATAAAAATAAAGATAAAAATAAAGTACAAAAAGTTACAAACCAAGTCCTTGATTAATTCGAGATGACCTTCTTTGAATACCTTCTCTAGTCTTTTGAATATCTTCAAGAAGACTTTGTGCAGCACTCATAAAGATTTTATTTTTTTTATCTTGATCTTGAATACCTTCAAGAAGACCTTGTGCATCACTCATAAAGATTTCATTTTTTTTATCTTGATCAACAGCCTGCATTTTAGTGTACGCCAAAAGCAACCAAAAAATTCCTTGGTAAATTCGGGTAAAAACTTGAACTACATACATACATACTTTAAAAAAAAAATGTAAAGCCAATATTTGTTCCAAAATCTGGCCGTATGGTATCTCCTACAACCAAGGGCGGAGCCAGGAACTTTTTCCATCCTGGGCTACCAAGTACCAACCATATACACAAGAAATCATTCTGTTCAAGTGTTTTGGGTTAGGCAGCAAGTGTCTAACCAAGGGTTTGGTGAGCAACCCAAAAAAAGTGATGGATGAATCCATGTTCAATCAACATTAAGCACAAAACTACAGCTGGGGTAAAGTCCCGTGCTCCGGTCCAGTGCAAATCATACACCAGCATTCCAGCATTCCTCAAGAGCACGAAGCTGCCAAAAAAAGTTACTGTTTGTTTCTGGTGCTAAGCACACCCAGGAGCATGTCAGAGAGAAATACATTATGGTCAGAGCTTAATTCAGCTCATATGACAAGCTTCGTGCTTAAAATTTTAGACAAATTATATCAAAAGAATTTAACTTTCTCAATATATATACCAATTTATATAAATATATATTAGTAAAAATCTACTGAAGTGGCCATGTTTCAGAAATCTTGTCATTCTTGAAATGATGATTTCAATATTATTAGTCACATAGAAGATAAAAGAACTACGCATGTTTATGATTGTGGGCACTAAAGAGAGAGATAGTCTAACTAAAGATAATATGGGCAAACAAATATTCCAACAATAGTGTGTGAGAAATGAGCATCCTTAATTCTATTATATAACAAAAATGTCATTACCACATTAGTTCGTGCTACACAAAGAAAGAGATTCCCCAAGGAATGTATCACTTGAAAACACCAACTGATGTGACGGTGACATTTTTGAACATAATAAGTTAATAGCAAAGTAGTGGATGATAATCCTTAAAAAAGGAAAGGAAGATAAATGGTAGCTCATTGTCATTTGGATCTCAATTCTCAAGTGTACTATAAAATAAAATACTATTAGTTCCTCTTAAAGAAGAAATGAGAAAAGATACAATATTTGAGGATGAGAAAGAGGTCGTCTCTTCTTGTAGATAAAAAGGAGGGTGAAAAGAAGTTTTCTACATGGTTCTCACTCATTTTCTAATTTGTTCTTAAAAAAGCTTGAACATACATGGTCGTTTCAATAATGCAAATCAAAATCTCTACTTCACAATTCTTCATCTTTCCCTCGAGGAAAATGAAAAAAAATAAAAATAATTACAATGATACATTGTTACTTTACTGATTAAGTTTGAATAAAAACTAAACCAACACGTGACGACGGAATTTGGAAGTGACAAATAACAATACACTACAACTGACAAGATCATCAATGTCTAACTAGTACAGGTATACAAGACCATCACCACACACATACTCCTATAAAATTGGTTACTTGTTCACTTACTACTGAAAGATAGGTTTAAAGCTTCAGCATCTAGCCTACAAGTAATTTGGTAGCCCCTCAAACAGTGAAAGCCTAACAGGGACATACTACTACGGGCCTACTATCTCGTGAGTATGCCCAAACTTGATTAAGCATTTCAAGAAGAAAAGGACTGTAATTTTCCAAAATGTTATTGTCAGAGCATCTTTTATTGCATCAAGTTTCGTAAAAGATGAAGAAGGTTTTTAAAGCAACAAAAGATGATCTCACAATAACACTACCCATTAAAGCAAAATATAGTACAAGCCCATTAACTAAAAACCCAAATAGAAAAAGAAAAGAGAAACAAGGCAACGACACGTTTAACAAGGATCCCACGTGTTTTCTTCCTCGTTACACACTTTGCTGCCTTAATTTCTTCTTTTGCATTGGTTTTTAATGCTTAATAATCAATGAGCATGAGCCAAATGGGGCTGAACCCAACCCAAAACTTCTTTCCTTATCATACTCGCTCATAAAAAAAAGCCTCATTTCTCATTGCCATTCCACTCAATTGTATCTATGAGGACAAATCTTTTTTTTTTAAAAAAAAGAGGGCTTTTTCGAAAAGCAAATTTACATGACAAAATTCTGGAATTCGCATGGGCTTGGTATACACAGGTTCCAGAATTAAAAAGCTAGAAGAACACCTAACCTCGCAAACAAGTATATTAGTGCATGAGCAATGCTATATCCTCCAACAAAAATTGTTGTAATTAATTACAAACATGCATTTCCCATGTGTACACTCGGTTGACATTTGGAATGCATTCGTTATGCCTTTTGACAGAGGATGAAACAGTTTCCACACCCCCCCAAAAGGAAATCCATAGACTGAAGAAATCTATCCCTAATATAGAGAACAGTCCACCAACACAACTTCATAATAGTGCCAAAAGACTTGTTTAAACCACTAGTCAAGTTTAACCTCTAGTCAATATTAACCAGCTTAAAAACAAAGGCAGCACCAGTTCAGTTTCTCCATTTTTTCATAACCACAATTAATATTGAGATATATCAATGAGGCAAATTTTATTACATAATAAAGCATAGAGAATGATGTGACCCATCGTGTTTCAAGAATTTTAGTATTATACTCGAGTATTATTGGCTTACTTCATAACAAGATTCACAACATGCTAAGTTCATTCTGCATGCACACTGCAAATAATTTCTATTTCTGTTTTGTATATTGTTACTTATGGAAAGCTAATTCATGTCACAAGTTACTCAAAAAAAGCATCAGCTAAATTCAAGGGAAATCAGCTTATGTATTCACATAAACTTGAACACCCAAATTAAGCATGCATATTGGACTTAGATTTACTAAATTAAAGTAATTAAAAAAAGGACAAAAAGAATACATACAGGGACATGTGAGCCTCTAGGGCTTCTCTTGGCGTTAGTGACAGAGAAGGCGTTAGCCACAGAGAAGACGGTGTAGACAAGAACAAAGGTGCCAACAATCTCAGCACCAAGGCGATGCATCACCATGTAGAACTTAAATTTGGATGATCCCACGAACCCCTTAATAAAACCAGCACCACAGATGGCACCAAGGCATTGCATCACCATGTAGAACACAGCCCTGGTAAGGGAAAGCTTTCTAGCCAGAAGCAAACCAAAGGTCACAGCTGGGTTTATATGTCCTCCTGTTAGTTTGACACAGCAAAATAATACAAGGAGTCAAAACTCAACCTTAAAACTTAAAAGACTAATCAGATATACATAATACAAGCAAAGAAGTAGACCAAGATTTTTATTTTATTTTTTTGAAAAAACACCCGTATAAATTGTGACCAAGATTTCTTGAAAAACACCTGAATAAATTATTCTTCACCTCAGATAACATCTTCTAAAAACTCAAAATAGCTCAAGCAGCTAAACTGACTCGAATTTAGTAAAAGGCCAAAGTGCCCATAGAATTTCGAGCGAAAGATCCAAGAGAAACCCATAAAGAAGCTCACAAAAAATGGGTAAGAAATGTAAGAGTAAGACCAAATTAAGAAATACCCATAAACTAAAACACACACCACAGAAGAAAGACAGTGAAGACAGGGGAAAGAAGGATAGACTTGCTAACCTGAAATACCAGCAGTGCAGTAGAAAAGGGCAAAGATCATACCACCAAAGGCCCAAGCAATTCCTAGAATACCCACTGAGGCACACTTGTTTGGTGCCCTAGAAACACCCATAGCAGTCAAGACAGTGATGTAAAAGAACAAGAAGGTGGCTATGAACTCTGCAATTCCAGCCCTGTAAAAGGACCATGAGTTGAGCTACCCAGACTCAAACAAGGGTGCTGGTGGTGGCTTCTTATAGTCCTTATCTGTCTGAGCAGATGTACCCAATGGTTGCCTCTCTGAGTACTTGTTAGCTCCAACCTTAACATCCTCTTCCTTACCCTCCATTGCCAATCACTAAGCTTTTTCTCTCTCTAAAAAAACCCTTTCTTTGTGTAGACACTAGACAATGAAGAAGAAAGAAGAAAGAAGAAAGAAGAAATTTGAGACCTTGCGAGTATTTGATAGGGTATCAGGTTTAGTATTTTATACGTAAAAATTCAGTCTTTAGGTTAGAAATGGGGTATGTCCCAATTCTATAATAATCTTCTAACTAATCATTGGTTTGGTAGAATAATTAAAACTAAGACTAATACTCCTGTTTGAGATAATATGTTGAAGGAGTGTTCTACATTTTCTGAGAGAAATAGACAATGTTGGTCTGCAAAGTGCAGAAGAATGATGTTATAGGTTCTGGATGGTTGTTTATTTGTTTTGTTATTATCCTACATGCAGTCATACAGAGCGTCAATATTAGTAATTTCTTATTACAGATAATACTACTGCTTTCTCAGTTGTTTTGGGCCATTGATTCACCTATTTAAAAAAAAGTTTTAAAATGGTAAAGAAAAATGATATGAAAAAGGGTTGTTCATTCTTACCAACCAATTAAATTAAAAACAGTCTTAAAAAAAAGGGTTGTCAATTTACAAAATGAATGTCATTACTCGAGCATAATGAAAATTTTAACAGGAAATTATCCCTTGATGCACTTTATTAAAGGTGCGACACTAGCCCAGAATTATTTAACTGTTCATAGATATTGAGATAATCAATAATATGTCACGAATCATCAAGGTAGGAAAACACTTGTGACTCATGATATGGATGTATAACAGTGAAGAACTGAATTCGAAGTATCCAAATAACTAGTCATGCAAGGATAATAAATTGACATCGAACAAGATGAAAGAAAAATAACAATAAAGAGATGACAGAAGAAAATAGAAAAATCGATTTTTCATTTGATTGATGCCCCTCTTTGAATATCAATGAGTGTATATATAGAAAATTATCCTAACATCTATAATTTCTACTAAAACCAAATTAACCTCAAGAGTAAATTACACCCATACCATTTATTAGCTATTGTGACATTCCCCATTTCTTGAAAATAAACCTTGTCCTCAAGAATTACATTTTGAGATCCAGTCATGTATCCTAAATTTAATGCAAGCTTCATTGTTCTAAAACATAAGAGAGTTGCCTTTCATGGGTTGAAAATGAGTAAACTTTCTAAAATCCCCCGGATCAAACACCAAGAGTGTTGTACTATATTCAAGATCAAGTTCATCCTTAAGAACATTTTGGATAATTTGAGAACCCATCTTTTGATCAAAATTGAAATTCTGCAACCTTTCAAACTCCTTTGAATCATAGTGAACAATAAGAATATGAAAGTTTTCAAACATAGTGACATCATCTTGCCTTCCCCGGATGAATATAAGTTTGGAAGTGATACTTCTTTCTTGTTTTAGTTTGTTAATGGCTGTTCTCGGTAAGCAGTCGTGGAGTAGTGGATAATGCAGTGAAGAGTCAGCTGTGGAAGAATAAAACACAACAAGGGTTGTGAATGTATCTGTAAGACCCCAACTTATTATTAATGAAATTGAATTTCCTCTATTTATTATTTTGAAATAGTAAGGGTGGATTTGATTAATGTGGTTAGTTAAAGGTAAAATGCGCAAATATTTCAAATAAACAAGTGGTTATAAAATATTCATTGTTGTTTTAATATTCGTTTGGTATCGCGAATATTCTTACCGTCGGGGAATATTCGCATTGACGGTAGCGATCTTGTGTGGGCCCCATAACTGAAAGCGATTGGATGAAGAAACGACAAAGATATAAGTTATGTTTAAATAATCTGGCGTAGTTATTCTGCAATTATCGTTGTTAGAATACGGTGGTTAAAACACAAGAAGATTAAAGTATTGCACCAATTATTGATTCTTACGTGAAGACACACTACTCAATAATGGTTACAAAGAATTAATCGTTCAATATTTTATTTTATTGATTCAATAATTGCTACGTTGATATTTTATATTATTGTTGTTTCAATAATTGTCACTACACAAGATTTTTCATTATCGGATCAATAATTCATATTATTTGAATAATATTATTAGATAGCATTATTGGCAATGTCTAGAAACTCCGCTCTAAGGAGAGGTTTGGTCACCTAATTAATTGCGGCAGTAAGAAGAGGAGAAATCCTTATTAGAAAAAGTTCTTTCCTGAGGAGGAAACTACAGTTACGATATTGTGATTCTGTAATATTATTTGTGAATAATTAATTATTGATGATAAGTAAAATATTCATTTTATGTGGATATAGATGGAGAAAATTTTAAAGTGACAATTGTTGTAAAATTGATATTTTATCTTTTCTGATAAAATAATTCATTTAAATATATTATTATATTATAATAATATAATAATGATGATATTTTTACAATGGATGTGTAATATATGAGTAAATGAGGAGGAAGAGTATTTTTGTTACAATAAATATTAAAAACATGTTAAACATATCGGTGGGCCCCATTTCTTGACTGAAATTTGATTATAGCTTGTAAAATAGTCCATATGTGGATTTCGGTCAATTTCTGCTTGAAATTTGGAAAAACTTAAATTTACAAAGTTGTAGAGGATAAAATTTCCTATGGAATGGACATAAGATTCAAATTTTTCTGATAAAAGGGCTATTTATTATGAGGTATTGAAGTTCCGGAATAATTAATTTTTGAAGTTTTTAATATTTTTTTTAATTAAAACATTTTTCTTACATTTGATGGGCCCCACAAGTGTTGTAAACATGTTGAATTCAAAAGTCTAAGTGGGCGTAAGAAAATTTTATTATATATTAATATTTTATTAAATTTTCTACTTTGGTGTTCTAAGCATTTTCCTATAATAAAGGTGCTTAGGTTAAAATTGAAAATCACACCAGAAACAAGTTTTCTCTCTCTTTCTCTCTCTATATTATCGAGTGTATTCTTGTAAGTATTTTGATACTTTGAGTGTTGCTATATCTGCAAGTTTCCTTCAAAGACTATATCTAGATTTCGAAGTAAGTAGACTGCTCTTTTCGAGGTAAGGGATGTTATTTTTTTTTAAAATGATATTATTTCTTCTAATATCATTATGCCAGAATATTGGTAAAAATTTTCTTGTGAAATTCTTGTCTTTTAGTGTCGAGGGTTACTCACGTATCGACGTACGACCGACTATTCACGAATACTGCACAAAGACTATTCACAAAAAAATTAAAATTTCATTTTTTGTCCAAGATATCTATTATGCATACTAGCTTTGATTGTATCCAAGTTTTGATCATTCTTGAATTTTACTTCACTATAGTTATTTATGAAGTATTTTTGAACATGGATTGTTTAAAGTACGAATCCTTAATATTTGTTCTTTTGTTTCACTGGATTCGTTTTCTTTAAAATATTTTTCATCATCCTCACTCCTAAATGATGATATTACTGAATATCTTTGGCTTGTAGTGCAAAGATGGTTGCTTTTCTTATGAATATCTTTGGCCCGTAGTGCAAAGATGTACAAGTGTTGAGATGAACATGACCAACTGATGAATATCTTTGGCCTGTAGTGCAAAAATGAATATTTGATTTATGATGTATATTGATTGATGTTACAGGAATAAAATATTGATGATGGATTTTTTTTAAAAATCATAGAAGATAGTAGATTTCATTCTCTACGTAACTCTTCTAATGAATTGTTATTTCCGCTGCGAATATTGATTTAAAACTTGTTGTCTATTGTATTCTATCAGATTTTTTCCTATTGAATACTAACGATAATTTTTTCTATATTATCTTAGTCAAAATATTCTTTACTGGGCTAGTTGAGCTCACCCTTTTCCTTTTTGTTCCATTTTTCTTCTTAGGAGGCGAGAATGTAGCGGGTACTTGTAGGGGTATGAAATGAAGGTTCTAGAAAGTCGTTTTAGTAGTCCTCACTATTTTGTAAAATAGTGTATCAATAAGTGTAATGAGGAATTATTTGAGTGTTTATATTGTCTAGAAGATAATATTTATTTTTAAACTCACAGTTTATGTGTTGTCGTATTTTGCACGACAATTGTATTAATAAAGTTGTAGTTATTTCTGTACCATGTATTTGGCGACTTAGAATGGGTGTTGTATACTTATTTTAGGGGCGTCATAGTTGGTATCAGAGCTTAGGGATATGGTCTCTGGCGGAGATCGGGGAATAGAACTAGGAGGGAAGAGACGAGTAAATCCTTCACTAGTGTGTCCTACCTAAGCTTATTTGTTGGTTGGTCAGAATATAGGGATATTATGTGATATGTTAATTTCTTTAATTAACCTTTGTTTTATGGCAGTATTTGAGAATGGCAACCGAGAATGTTAATAAATGGAGTAAATGAGACCGTGGAGACACCTTTACTCACCAATGAGGAGTAACGCAATGTGCCCAAGCAATGTTCCTCCCATGTAAACAACACCACCGATCGACGATGAGCAGCGGAATGTTTAGAAGCTTTTTGCAGTTCATGCAAAATCGATTAAGGAGACTCGTGTACAAAATACGGTGGAAATGATAAGAACGCATACGGTTTGTCACAAACCAAACAGATTCAAAGAGTTGGGACCACCGTAATTCGAGGAAAGCCGGATCCGATTAAGGCGGAGATGTGGGTCAAGCAAATTACCAAGATATTCGACGTCTTGGGATGCACGGAGGAACAGAAGAATCCATTCGCCACCTTTATATTCCGTAATGAGGTAGATTACTGGTGGGAATCTGTGAAGCGTACCCATCCAGCCACACTCAGCATGTCTTGGAAAACGTTTCAGAAGCTGTTCAATGACAAGTATTTTCCTGAAATTATTCGTCATATGAAGAAAGTAGAGTTTATTAGACTGGAGCAAAATAACATGACGGTGTCCCAGTACGAGACGAAGTTCGCGGAGTTATCCAGGTTTGCACCTCATTTGGTGGAGATTAAGGAACGTATGACGCGGATGTTTCTGAGAGGTTTGAAACCCGACATACGTCAGTATCTCATTTTTCATAAATTTTCTCTCTATTTAGATGTTGTCAACAGGGCTCAATTATTAGAGTGAGATAACGAGTACATTCAACCGAGGGACCACAACCATGGTCATACTGGGGTGACAACAAATCATCGAACAACGATAACCAAACGGAGAAAGAAAAATACGGACAAAAGCGCAGAACCACTCGGTGGTAATCATAGCCATGAAAATAGAAGAAGCGAAGTCAAAGTGATTTTAAAAAGAGGAGATTCAACAATGACAATGTAAATACGTCAAGACCAAAGAAGAATCGGTTCTAGGGAGGAGAACGACCATCGGTCAGATGCTTATAAATGCGAAAAGAGGGATATATCATCAAACCGCCCACAACATTCAAGGTATGCTATAATTGTGGAAAGGAAGGACATATCGCTCGAGATCAGACGATACAAAAACCAAGTCCAAAGGGGATGGTAACTCAAAAGGTCGTCCCCGAAAAAGTCAAAGTCAACGGTTCCTAGAAGAGTGTTTTTCGTGACTGGTCAAAATGCGAGGAACCCAAACGAGGTGATCACGGATAAGCTAATCATAAATTCTTGCGAAGTTTATACCTTACTAGATACCGGTTCTATCCATTCATTTATCTCTCCTGCTTGTGCTCAACGTTTAAACTTGACTCCGGAGAAATTAGACTTTGATTTATCTGTGGAGACTCCGTTAGGAGAAAATTTTATTACATCCACTGTTTATAAATCTTGTTTGATCCAAGTTGGCACCATCACATTACCTGTTGACCTTATCTCTTTAAAGATACTTGCTTTTGATGTGATTTTAGGGATTGATTGGTTAACTACTCATCATGCCAAAATTGATTATTTTTGTAAGGTTGTTAGTTTTAATATTCCTAACCAACCTGTTATACGAATTCAAGCAACTAAACCACTAAAATCAATCTCTATCATATCAAGTCATAAAGCTATTCGTTTATTGAAAAACGGATGTCAAGCTTTCTTAGCCTATGTTATGGATTTGAATAAAGACACGTCGGATTTGAATAATATTCCTGTTGTTAGTAAATTTTCTGACGTATTTCCTAAAGAACTTCCCGGTCTACCCCTAGAACGTGAAGTTGAATTCTTTATTGACCTTGAACCTGGTACAAAGCCAATGTGAGACCCTAAATTTTATGAATAAAGATTTAAATTTCTTGAAATATTTTTTTTCAAAATTATGGTGTGGATTTGATATAATGTCATAGTTGTGGGAATTATTAGTGTTAGTAGAAATTGATATTTATTTCGATAATAATTGATGTCTGGAGGTTATATTGTTCACTCGGGTATTTGAGACACTTTTCGTGTCGGAGTACTATTCACGAGTTACAATTTACGGGTTACTATTCACCCAAATTACTATTCACTCTAGTATTGTTCACTCGGGTATTTGGGACACTTTTTGTGTCAGAATACTATTCACGAGTTACTATTCACTCAAATTACTATTCACTCTAGTATTGTTCACTCAGGTATTTGGGACACTTTTCGTGTCGGAGTACTATTCACGAGTTACTATTCATGGGTTACTATTCACCCAAATTACTATTCACTCTAGTATTGTTCACTCGGGTATTTGGGACACTTTTCGTGTTGGAGTACTATTCACGGGGTACTATTCCTGAAGTACTATTCACGGGGTACTATTCACCCAAAAAATATATTTCTTTTCGGTCCAAATTATTTTTGAGTACAATATTATTCCATAAAGAGATGTGCTAATTTTTCAGACCGTTGTTTGAAATTATAATAGTAAACCAATATGGATCGCTGGTTTAAAGTTTTAATAGTAAAAGCTTTTTATATAAAATGTAATACTTTTATAAAGTTATTTGTTTTATTAGACTATAAATAGAATATATTATATTCTATTATGCATAGTGTTTTCAGATAGTAAATTTTTTTTTTATATAAAAATGTAATACTTTTATAAAGTTGTTTGTTTTATTAGACTATAAATAGAATATATTATATTTTATCATGCATAGTGTTTTGTATAGTAAAATCTTTTTATATAAAACATAATACTTTTATAAAGTTATTTGTTTTATTAGACTATAAATAGAATATATAATATTTTATTATGCATAGAGTTTGCATAGTTACTGATAGTGTTTCAGATTGTAAATTTTTTTTATAAAAATGTAATACTTTTATAAAGTTATTTGTTTTATTAGATTATAAATAGAATATATTATATTTTATTTAAAAGATTTTGTTTTATTAGAATATTTTATTAATACTACATAGTAAATTAATATGGACCGTCAGCTTAAAAGTAAATCAATCTGGACTAGTTCATGAATTAGTTACTTATTCAGGTCCATTCTCCTATAAATAGAAGCTCATTCCTTCATTATTTTTTACTTAATTCAATTGAAACTCTAGAGAGAGAAACTATAGAGAGAAAGAAGAAAAGTATTTTGCTACTTCACTACTCCTATATCCAGTTTCTTCTAAGGTAAGGGATATTATTATTATAATAAAGGGTATTATTTCTTTCATATTCATGAAGAGAACTTCTGTTATTCCATTCTTTATTATTCTGTTGGAATAACCTGTATACGCGGACTACCCTATATTTGGTGAAATTCTTCTATTATTTCATTCTTTATTATTATGTTGGAATAACCTGTTTATGCGAAGTACTGCATACATGGTGAAATTCTTCTATTATTCCATTCTTTATTATTATATTGGAATAACCTGTTTATGCAAAGTATCGCATACATGGTAAAATTCTTCTGTTATTCCATTCTTTATTATTCTGTTGGAATAACCTGTATACGCGGACTACCCTATACTTGGTGAAATTCTTCTATTATTCCATTCTTTATTATTATGTTGGAATAACTTTTTTATTCAAAGTACCGCGTACATGGTGAAATTCTTCTATTATTTCATTCTTTATTATTATGTTGGAATAACTTGTTTATTATGCAAGTACCGCATCGTGGTGAAATTCTCTATTATTCCATTTTTATTATTATGTTGGAATAACTTTTTTTTTATGCCAATCCGCATACATGGTGAAATTCTTCTATTATTCCATTCTTTATTATTATGTTGGAATAACTTTACTGCGTAAGTCAATCGCATACATGGTGAAATTCTTTTATTATTACATTGAATATCACATGCATGCGATTACGCACGACTGGTTCAATTATTTATTATTCTGTTGGAATAACATGTCTGTGCGGATTATGCACGCATGGTGAAATTCTTCTGTTATTCCATTCTTTATTATTATATTGGAATAACCTGTCTATGCGAAGTATTGCATATATGGTGAAATTCTTTTATTATTCCATTCTTTATTATTATGTTGGAATAACCTGTCTAAGCTAAGTAATGCATACATGGTGAAATTCTTTTATTATTCCATTATTTTATTATACTGTTGGTTATTGGTTTTACAGTTGTATGTCTTTGGCCTGTAGTACAAAGATGATATGTTGTTGAATATCTTTGGCCTGTAGTGCAAAGATGATCTATTGTTTGATAGATTTGTCCCGTAGTGCGAAGATGGACAGGTGTGTGACATGATCATGACCACTAGTGATACTAACGAATATCCTTGGTCGTAGTGCATGGATAATTCAATGATGTGATTGGCAGGATCATGACCATTAGTTAACAGTTGAATGTCTTTGGCCATACAGGCAATTGATTGGTATGATCATGACCATTGGTTTTATAGTTGAATATCTTTGGCCCTTAGTGCAAAGATAGACAACTGATTAGTATGATCATTGTTATTACATTTGAATATCTTCAGCTTTTGGGGTAAGAATATTGAGTAAACGTTCTATTAAGCCTTTGTGGCAAGAAGGAACTGTTAATTCACATTATTATAAATATGAATTATGAATTTAACTAACATCTTTGGTGGTTCAGGTGAATATAAGTGATGAAAGTTCTATTTGTCTTGAGTATAACAAAGAACTGTTGATGAGTATTACAAGAATAAAATATCAACGATGGACTTTTAATCTAGAGGAGATAGTAGACATTATGTTCTACTTGACTCTTCTAATGGATTGCTTATTCCACTGCAGTTAAACTTGTTGTCTATTATATTATATCAGTTGTTATACTGTTGAAAGCTAAGGAAAATTTATTCTGCATTATCTTAGTCATGATATTTCTTACTGTGCTAGTTGAGCTCACCCCTTTCTTTCACTGTTCTCTTTAGGAAATGAGAACGTAGCTGGGACTAGTCGGGGAACGGAGTGACGGTCTAGATGATAGTATTAGTAGTTCTCACTATTTTTTTAAATAGTGTGACAATAAATGTAATGAGGACTCCTTTGAGTGTGGATATTGTCTAGATGACAATATTCTTATTAAAACTCTCAATTTAAGTTTTGTCGTATTTTACACGACAACTGTATTATTAAGTTGTATTTGAATTTTCTATCATGTATCTGGCGACTCAAGATGGATGATGTATACCTAATTTTGGGGGCGTCACAGTTGGTATCAAAGCTTAGGGATATGATCCCTAGCTGAGATGTGAGGCAAGAACTAGGAGGGATGATTTGGGAATTCCTTCATTAATATGACTCATTGTAAGACCCCAAATTTTTTAAATAAAAGGAATTTTTTTATTTATTATTTTGAAATAGTAAGGGTTGATTTGATTAATGTGGATAGTTAAGGGTTAAATACGCAAATATTTCAAAATAAGCAAGTGGTTATAAAATATTCATTATTGTCGGGGAATATTCGTTTGGTCGTGGAATATTAAATGCTTTGTGGGGAATATTAAATGCGACGTGGTAGCGATAAATGCATGGAGCCCCATAACGGAAAGCGATTGGATGAGGAAAACGACAAATATAAGTTGGTTAAAAATAACGGCGTAGTTGTTACCGTTAAGACTGTTGGAATACCCGGTGGTTAAAATACAGTAATTCGCGTGGTTGCACAGTAGCACACGGTATTGCATCAATTATTGATTCTTACGTAAGAAGGCACTACTCAATAATTGTTACAGTAATTACTGTTCAATAGTTTATTTTATTGATTCAATAATTGTTGCGTTGGTATTTTTATATTATCTTTGTTTCAATAATTGTCATCGCACGATATTTCCCATTATCAGATCAATAATTCATATTATTTGAATAATATTATTAGATAACATTATTGGCAATGTCTAGAAAGTTCTGTCTAAGGAGAGGTTTGGTCATCTAATTGCGCGCCAGTAAGAAGAAATTCTTATTGGAAAGCCCCCTCTTTCCTGGGAACAGCCTGGTTGTCATAAATGTGATTCTGTAATATTATTTGTGAATAATTAATTATTGATTCATATGATAAGGAAATATTTATTTTATATGAATATAAATGATGGATTTATTTATGTGGTTATTAATGAAGGAATTATTGTTGAGGTGTTTTATCAGTATTTTATCGGATTGGAGGTATTAAAAATCAAATCAGGGGTTTTGAGATATATTGCGGGGGTTATAATTTTTAATCCGACCGTTGGATTGTGGTAATTTTTGGGTATGTTATACATACATAAGTTGAGGATATGTCCACAAATTTTGAACCGTTAAAAATGCACGAATGATTTGTTGTGAATTTTAAGAGGTGTCGGATTCGGAAATTAGGTTTATAATTGATTTTGGTGGAAAATTCTAGAATTGAGTGGGCCCCACTTGTGGTTGGTGAAGAAATGTGCTGAATTTTATTTCAAATGTGGTGGGTGGCAATAGTAGCGAGTAAAGCCATCGGTAGTAGCGAAGTCAAGTCGCTTCTACGGGCTAACATTTTCCTATAAATGAGGGCTAAGTTAGAATTGAAAATCACACCGAAACAAAGTTTTCTCTCTTTCTCTCTATATTATTGAGCGTATTTTGTGAGTATTTAGATACTTTGAGAGTTCTTTGTCAAGACAAGTTTCATTCAAAGATCACTTCTCGACCTTTCATTCAAATCTTGATTCTTTGAGGTAAGGGATATTATTTTTTCAGTAATGATATTATTTCTTCAATATCATTATCTTTGAAATGTTGATCTGAAGTTTTTATCAAATTTGAAACTTTTTCATGTCTGGGGTTACTATTCATGAGTTACTATTCACGAGTTACTATTCATGAGTTACTATTCACGAGTTCTTATTCACGAGTACTATTCATGAAGCGTGAAAATGTTTTTTTTGTGGAATTTCTATCTTTTGGTGTCTGAGTTACTTATTCACGATACGACTGACTATTCAATAGAAAAATAAAATTTCTTCTTTTCGTTCAAAATATCTATTCGGATACTAGCTTTGATTGTATCCATGTTTTGATCATTCTTGAATTTTACACCACTGTGATTATTTTTGAGGTATTTTTGACGCGTGGATAAAACCAAGTACGAATCCTTAATCCTTGTCATTTTGTTTCACTTTGGATTCGTTTCTTTTAAAATATTTTCATCATCCTCGGTCTTAAATGATGATATTATTGAATATCTTTGGCTGTAGAAGTGCAAAGATGAATGATTTCGAAGAAGAATATCTTTGGCTGTAGTGCAAAGATGAGCAGTGTTTAAATGAACATGACCGGTGATGAATATCTTTGGCACTGTAGTGCAAAGATGATGCAGTGTTGAGATGAACATGACCGATCGATGAAGATCTTTGGCTGTAGTGCAAAGATGAATATTTGATTTGAGATGAATATTGATTGATGTTACGAGGATAAAATATTGATGATGGATTTGTTAAATTCATAGATTATAGTAGATTTCATTCTCTACGTAACTCTTCTATGAATTATTATTTCCACTGCGAATATTGATCTGAAACTTGTTGTCTATTGTATTCTATCAGATTTTTCCCTGTTGAAGACTAACGATAATTTGTTGTACATTATCTTAGTCATAACATTCTTTACTGGGCTAGTTGAGCTCACCCTTTCCTTTTGTTCCATTTTTCTTCTCAGGAAGCGAGATTATAGCAGGAACTAGTCGGGGTGTGGAGTGATGGTTCTAGATAGCTGTTTTAGTAGTCCTCACTATTCTGTAAAATACTATATCAATAATGAGGATTTATTTGAGTGTGGATATTGTCTAGAAGACAATATTTGTATTTAAACTCACAGTTTATGTGTTGTCGTATTTTGCACGACAAATGTATTAATAAAGTTGTAGTTGTTTCTGTACCATGTTTTTGGCGACTCAGAATGGGTTGGATGGAATGGACCTATTTTGGGGTCGTCACACCTACCTAAGTTTAATTGTTATTTAATTGGTCGGTCAGAGTATAGGGATGATATGTGGCATGTCAATTAACCCTTATTTTGAAACTATATTCTAGAATGATATTTGAAATACAGGAGATGAGAAATGGGAAAATCATGATAGAGAGGAAATAATCGGGAAGGTACAATCCGAAAAGAAAGCAAGGTATTCTCATATCTTCGAACTACCAGGTACGTACGTAAATTTTGTGGGCAAAATTTCATAAGGAGGGGAGATTATGAGACCCCAAATTTTATGAATAAAGATTTAAATTTTTTGAAATATTTTTTTTCAAAATTATGGTATGGATTTGATATAATGTTATAGTTGTGGGAATTATTAGTGTTAGTAGAAATCGATATTTATTTCGATAATAATTGATGTCTGGTGATTATATTGTTCACTCGGGTATTTGGGATACTTTTCATGTCGGAGTACTATTCACGAGTTACTATTCACGGGTTATTATTCACCCAAATTACTATTCACTCTAGTATTGTTCACTACGAATTATTTGGGACACTTTTTCGTCTCTGGGTACTATTCGGAAGTATCTTATTCACTTGGTCTTATTCATTAGAAAAATATATTTCTTTTTCTCATTCAAATCATTTTTTGGGTACAATATTATTCCGTGAAGAGATGTTTAATTTTTGAATAGTTGGTTGAAATTATAATAGTAAATCAATATGGATCGTTGGTTTAAAATTTTAATAGTAAAAGCTTTTTATATAAGCAGAATACTTTTATAAAGTTATTTATTTTATTAGACTATAAATAGAATATATTATATTCTATTATGCATAGTGTTTTGCATAGTAAAATCTTTTTATATAAAAAATGAATACTTTTATAAAGTTGTTTATTTTATTAGACTATAAATAGAATATATTATATTCTATTATGCATAGTATTTTTGTATAGTAAAATCTTTTTTATATAAAAGCAGAATATTTTTATAAAGTTATTTATTTTATTAGACTATAAATAGAATATATAATATTTTATTATGCATAGTGTTTTCATAGTACTGATAGTGTTCAGATAGTAAAATCTTTTTATATAAAATGCAGAATATTTTATAAAGTTATTTGTTTTATTAGATTATAAATAGAATATATTATATTTTATTTAAATGATTTTGTTTTATTAGAATATTTTATTAATCTTTGATAGTAAATCAATATGGACCGTCCGTTTAAAAGTAAATCAATGCAGACCGTTCATAAATTAGTTCTTATTCAGGTCCATTCTCCTATAAATAGAAGCTCATTTCTTCTTTATTTCTTACGAATTCCTTTGAAACTCTAGAGAGAAACTATAGAAAGAAAGAAGAAAAGTATTATGCTTACTTCACTACTCCTATATCCAGCTTTTTTCTAAGGTAAGGGATATTATTATTATAGTAAGGGGTATTATTTCTTTCATTATTCATTAAGAGAACTTACATTATTCCATTCTTTATTATTTTGTTGGAATAACTGCTTTGTTTATCTGATACTGCATACATGGTGAAATTCTTCTATTATTCCATTCTTTATTATTATGTTGGAATAACCTGTTTATGCGAAGTACCGCATACATGGTGAAATTCTTCTATTATTCAATTCTTTATTATTATGTTGGAATAACCTATTTAAGCGAAGTACCGCATACATGGTGAAATTCTTCTATTATTCAATTCTTTATTATTATGTTGGAATAACCTGTTTATGTGAAATCCGCATACGTGGTGAAATTTCTCTATTATTCCATTCTTTATTATTATGTTGGAATAACTTTTATTTATGCACAATCCGCATACATGGTGAAATTCTTCTATTATTCCATTATTTATTATTATGTTGGAATAACTCACAATACATCAAGACTACATATACATGGTGAAATTCTTTTATTATTCCATTCTTTATTATTACGTTGGAATATCACATGCATGCGATTATGCATGACTGGTTCCATTATTTATTATTACATTGGAATAACTCATCGTGCAAATTACGCATTACATGGTGAAATTCTTCGTTATTCCGATTCTTTATTATTATGTTGGAATAACATGTATACATCAAATCTTGTATACGTGGTGAAATTCTTTTATTATTCTATTCTTTATTATTATGTTGGAATAACTTTCGTCATGCCAAGTAATCGCATACATGGTGAAATTCTTTTATTATTCCATTCTTTTATTATCTTTGTTGGTTATTGGTTTTACGGTTGTATGTCTTTGGCCCGTAGTACAAAGATGATATGTTGTTGAATATCTTTGGCTTTGTAGTGCAAAGATGATCTATTATTTGATAGATTTGTCCCAGTAGTGCGAAGATGGACAGGTGTGTGACATGATCATGACCACTAGTGATACTAACGAATATCCTTGGTCATAGTGCATGGATAATTCAATGATGTAATTGGCAGGATCATGACCATTAGTTAACAGTTGAATGTCTTTGGCCGTACAGGCAATTGATTGGTATGATCATGACCATTGGTTTTATAGTTGAATATCTTTGGCCCTTAGTGCGAAGATAGACAAGCGATTAATATGATCATTGTTATTACATTTGAATATCTTGACTTTTTGGGGTAAGGATATTGAGTAAACGTTCTATTAAGCCTTTGTGGCAAGAAGGAACTGTTAATTCACATTATTATAAATATGAATTATGAATTTAACTAACATCTTTGGTGGTTCAGGTGAAGACAAGTGATGAAAGTTCTATTTGTCTTAAGTATAACAAAGAACTGTTGATGAGTATTACAAGAATAAAATATCAACTATGGACTTTTAATCTAGAGGAGATAGTAGACATTATGTTCTACTTGACTCTTCTAATGGATTGTTTATTCCACTGCAGTTAAACTTGTTGTCTATTATATTATATCAGTTGTTATACTGTTGAAGGCTAAGGATAATTTATTCTGCATTATCTTAGTCATGATATTTCTAACTGGGCTAGTTGAGCTCACCCCTTTCTTTCACTGTTCTCTTCAGGAAATGAGAACGTAGCTGGGACTAGTCGGGGAACGAAGTGACGGTCCAGATGATAGTATTAGTAGTCCTCACTATTTTGTTAAATAGTGTGACAATAAATGTAATGAGGATTCCTTCTTCATCGATTCTTGCTTCTAGAATAACACCTTCTTGTACTTTCTTCTTCATAATCATCAGCTCTGGGTCTGTGGCTTGAGCAACTTTAACTTTCTCGATTAAAGTTGGTTCTATACGTATACTTGACATCATTGCATGGGTCCCCGGAGTTTTGAATTCTATTCTCATCTTTTGTAAATCACACAAAATGGGCCTTTGTGTTAACAACATCGCACTTTTCGTTCGCGTATGATCTTTCTACTCAACGCGTACCTACCACGTTCGCTTTTTCAGGATGGTATTGAATAAGTGTGGTCGTAGTCTTTCAATAGCTCGAGCCAACGTCATTTGCCGCATGTTGAGTTCTTTTGGGTGAAGAAATATTTGAGGCTTTTATTGTCGAATATATCTCCACTTTCTCCCAGTATAGATAGTGCCTCCAGATCTTTAAGCGAAAACAAGCTGCCGCTAACTCTAGATCATGAGTAGGATAATTCCTCTCATATTCTTTAAGTTGTCGCGAGGCATAGGCTATGACTTTCCCACGTTGCATGAGAACACATCCTAACCCTTTTCCCGAAGCATCGCTGTAGATAACAAATTCATCCGAACCAGATGGTATTGTTAGAACAGGTGCCGAAATAAGTCTCCTCTTAAGCTCTTGGAAACTCTTCTAGCATTCCTCGCTCCAAACAAATTTTGTATCCTTCCGAGTTAGATGAGTTAATGGAGTAGCGATTCGAGAAAATCCTTCCACGAATCTCCGATAATAACCAGCTAGGCCCAGAAAGCTACGTACTTCGGTCACCGTCTTCGGTTGCTCCCAACTTTGTATTGCTTCAATCTTCACCGGGTCAACAGATACTCCATGTTTTGACACCACGTGCCCAAGGAATGCTACTTCCTCAAGCCAGAACTCGCATTTCTTCAACTTGGCATAAAGCTTATTTTCACGAAGCCTTTGGAGTACCAGCTTCAAATGGTGCTCATGATCTTCACGACTTTTAGAATATATGAGGATGTCGTCAATAAAGACAACAACGAACTGATCCAAATATTCCTTGAAGACTCGGTTCATCATATCCATGAAAGCCGCAGGAGCATTAATCAATCCAAAAGACATGACTAAGAATTCATAATGCCCGCACAGGAGAGTTCAAGGCGGTCTTTGGAATATCCTCGATTCTAATCTTTGGTGATGATATCCGAAGCTAAGATCGATCTTTGTAAAGAATTGTGCTCCTTAATCGGGTCAAACAGGTCATCAATACGATGTAGTGGATACCTATTCTTGATAGTGACATGGTTCAATTCCGATAGTCAATCTAAAGTCGCATACTCCCGCCTCTTTCTTCTTTACTGAATAAAAGCAGAGCACCCCAAGGAGATGTCTTAGGGGACGAATGAAACCGATGTCCAACAACTCTGTAATTGGACCTTTAACTCCTCGAAGTTCAATAGGAGCCATTCGATATGGGGTTTTAGAAATGGGCTTTGTACTCGGGTTCAAGATCAATAAAGAATTCAACTTCACGTTACGGGGTATTAAAGAGAAGTTCTTGAAATCGTCAGGAAAATAATAACAGGAATATTATTCAAATTTGACGTGTTTTTATTCAAATCCATAACATGGGCTAAGAAAGCTTGACATCCGTTTTTCAATAAACGAATAGCTTTATGATTAGATATGATAGTGATTGATTTTAATGGTTTAGTTGCTTGAATTCGAATAACAGGTTGTTTAGGAATATGAAAACTAACAATCTTACAAAAAACAATCAATTTTGGCATGATGAGTAGTTAACCAATCAATCCCTAAAATCACATCAAAAGCAAGTATCTTTAAAGAGATAAGGTTAACTGGTAAGGTGATGGTGCCAACTTGGATTAGACAAGATTTATAAACAGTGGATGTGGTGAAAATTTCTCCTAACGGAGTCTCCACAGATAAGTCAAAGTCTAATTTCTCCGGAGTCAAGTTTAAACGTTGAGCACAAGCAAGAGAGATAAATGAATGGGTAGCACCGGTATCTAGTAAGGTATAAACTTCACAAGAATTTATGATTAGCTTACTCGTGATCACCTCGTTTGGGTTCCTCGTATTTTGACCAGTCACGACAAACGCTCTTCAGGAACCGTTGACTTTGACTTTTCTCGGGATGACCTTTTGAGTCACCATCCCCTCATTTGAACTAGGTTTTAACCGTCACAATCTCGAGCGATATGTCCTTCCTTTCCACAATTATAGCATACCTTGAAGCTGTCAGGCGGCCAATGATATGTCCCTCTTTCCGCATTTGTAGCATCTGACCGATGGTCGTTCTCCTCCCTTAAAACCGATTCTTCTTTGGTGTTGTCGTCTTCACATGGTCATTGTTGAATCTCCTCTTTTTAAAATCTCCTCCCGACGACTCGCTTCTTCTATTCTCATGGCCATGACTACCACTAGAGTGGTTACCATTTTTGTCCGTCTTTTTCTTCTCTCTGACGATATCGTTATTACATTGATCGCTATCTCCCAGTATGATCCCCGGTTGTGGTCTCTCGGTTGAACGTCTTTCGTTATCTCGCTCTAATAATTGAGCCCTCGTTGACAACATCTGAATAGAGAAAATTTATGAGAAATGAGATCTTGACGTATCTTGGGGTTTCAAACCTCTTAGAAACATCCGCGTCATACGTTCCTCATTCTCCACCAAATGAGGTGCACACCTGGATAACTCTGCAAACTTTGCCTCGTACTGGGACACCGTCATGTTATTTTGTTCCAGTCTAATGAACTCCACTTCCTTCATATGACGAATACTTTCAGGAAAGTACTTTTCATTGAAAAGTTTCTGAAACGTCTCCCAAGACATCTTTGAGTCTTTCTTTGGATGGAGTACGCTTCACAGATTCCCACCAGTAATCTGCCTCATTACGGAACATAAAGGTGGCGAATGGAACCTTTTGTTCGTCCGTGCATCCCAAGAATCGAATATCTTGGTGATTTGTTTAACCCACGTTTCTGCCATAATCGGATCCGGCTTTCCCCAGAATTCTGGTGGTCCCAACTCTTTGAACTGCTTGGTTGTGACAACCCGTGAATTACTATCATTTCCTCCTGTATTTTGAACACGAGACTCCTCTCGTCGATTTTGCATGAACCGCAAGAAGCTTCTAAACATCACATCGTTCATCATCATTCATTGGTGTTGTTCGCGGGAGAACATTCACCCGACTGTTGACGTTTCTCCTCGTTAAGCGTCTCCACGATCTCATTTATTCCATCATTAATATTCTTAGTCGACATTCTCAAACACTTGCCATAAAACAAGGGTTAATTAAAGAAATCAATATATCACATAATATCCCTATATCTTGACCAACTAACAAATAAGCTTAGGTAAGACACACTAGCGAAGGATTTACTCGTCTCTCCTCCTAGTTTTATTCCCGATCTCCGCTGGAGATCATATCCTAAGCTCGATACCAACCGTGGACGCCCCCAAAATAGGTATACATCACCCATTCGAGTTGTCAATACATGGTATGTAAATAATTACAACTTTATTAATACAACAATAAAATGTGAGTTTAAATACAAATATTATCTTCTGACAATATCTATACCCAAATAAATCCTTATCACAATTATTTATACATTATTTTACAAAATGGTGAGGACTACTAAACAACTCTCTCTATAACCATCATTCCATACCAGACTGCATACTCGCTTACATTCTCGCCTCCACGAGAAGAAAAGCTGGAACAAAAAGGAAAAGGGTGAGCTCAACTAGCCCAGTAAAGAACATTATGACTAAGATAATATAAAACAAATTATCGTTAGTCTTCAACAGGGAAAATTTTGAGAGAATATAATAAACAACAAGTTTTAGATCAATATTTGCAGTGGAAAATAATAATTCATAGAAGAGTTACGTAGAAAATGAAATCTACTAGTATCTATGAATTTAACAGTCCATCAATAGTATTTTTATCCCTGTAACATCAATCAATGCACATCTTGAATTTTCTACAACTTTGTAAGTTTAAGTTTTTCCAAATTCCAAACAGAAATTGACCGAAATCCACAAACGAGCGATTTTATAGGCTATAATCAAATTTAAGTCAAGAAATGAGGTCCACAAACATGAAAAACATGTTTTAAATATTTTTAGTAACAAAAATACTCCTCCTCCTCATATACTCATATATCCTACATTCATTTTAAAAATATTACCATTATTATAATATTAAAAATATAATAATATATTTAAATGAATTATTTTATCAGAAAAAGATAAAATATTTATTTTCAACAATTGTCACATTAAAATTTTCTCCATCTATATCCACATAAAATTAATATTTTCCTCATCATATAAATCAATAATTAATTATTCACAAATAATATTACGTAATCACAATATCGACAACCTGTGCGGTTCCTCAGGATAGAGGGGCTTTCAATAAGGATTTCTCCTCACTTTGCGTAAGCAATTAGATGACCTAACCTCTCTTTGAGCGAACTTTCTAGACATTCACAACAATGTTATCCAATAATATTATTCAGATAATATGAATTATTGCTCAGATAATGGAAAATACGTGTAATGACAATTATTCAAACAACAATAATATAAAATATCAATCGCAAAGAATTATTGAATCAATAAAATAAAATCTTGATAAGTAATTCATCGTAACAATTATTGAGTAGAGTCTTCTTTACGTAAGAATCAATAATTGGTGCAATACGTTATGTATCTTCGTGTTTTAACCACCGAGTATTTCAACAAAGATTACTTGAATAACAACTTCTGTGTTATTTATAACTAACTTATTCTTGTCGTTTTCTTCATCCAATCGCTTTCCGTTATGGGGCCCACACAAGGCTGCGCCGTTGTACGAATATTCCCCGACAGCAAGAATATTCCACAACCAAATGAATATTCCACAACAACAATGAATATTTTATAACCACTTGCTTATTTGAAATATTTACGCATTTTTATCCATAACTAACCACATTAATCAAATCAACCCTTGCTATTTCAAAATAATAAATAGAGGAATTTAAATTTCATTTATTAATAATTTGGGGTCTTACAGAAGCAATACAAAGTTGGGAGCAACCGAAGACGGTGACCGAAGTATGTAGCTTTCTGGACTTAGCTGGTTATTGTCGGAGATTCGTGGAAAGATTTTCTGAAATCGCTACTTCGTTAACTCAGTTAACTCGGAAAAATACAAAATTCGTATGGAGCGAGGAATGCGAGAGGAGTTTTCAAGAGCTCAAAAGGAGACTCATTTATTTTTGTTACGAAAATACCGTGCGGTTCGGATGGATTTGTTATCTCTGACGATGCTTGAGCAAAAGGTTAGGATGTGTTCTCATGCAACATGGGAAAGTCATAGCCTTTATGCCTCATGACTACTTAAAGAATATGAGAGGAATTATCCTACTATGATCTAGAGTTAGCGGCGGTCATTTTTCGCTTAAAGATGGGAGGTACTATCTATATGGGAGAAAGTGGAGATATATTTAGACCATAAAAGCCTCAAATATTTCTTCACCCAAAAGGAACTCAACATACGGCAACGACGTTGGCTCAAGCTGTTAAAAGATTACGACCATACCATTCAATACCATCCTGGAAAAGCGAACGTGGTAGCTGACGCATTGAGTAGTAGATCATATGCGGGAACGAGTGCGATGTTGTTAACACAAAGGCCGATTTTGTGTGATTTAAAAAAGATGAAGATAGAATTAAAGACTCCAGGGACCCATGCGATGATGTCAAGTATACGCATAGAACCGACTTTAATCGAAAAAGTTAAAGTTGCTCAAGGCACAGACCCGGAACTGATGCGTATGAAGAAGAAAGTACAAGAAGGTGCTATTCCAAAAGCAAGAATCAATGAAGAAGGAATACTTTGAGTCCACTCCAGACTTTGTTTTCCTAACAACTCTGATTTGAAATACAAGATCATGATGGAGGCACACAATACACCGTTTGCAATCCATCTTGGAAGTACCAAAATGTATCGTGATCTTCGACATACATTTTGGTGGAACAATATGAAGAGAGAGATTGCGAAGTTTATCTCGAGGTGTTTAACTTGTCAACGTGTAAAGACGGAACATCAAGTGCCAAAGGGTCCATTGCAACCACTTGAGATTCTGAAATGGAAGTGGGAACACCTTACCATTGATTTCGTTACGGGTCTTCCCACAGTTTCTCAAGGTATAAATGCTATTTGGGTTATTGTTGATAGATTAACCAAGTCTATTCATTTCTTGCCGATACGGGAGACTTATTCCCTTGAACGTCTTGCTCGTATGTACGTAAATGAGATTGTGAGATTGCATGGCATGCCAGTATCCATAGTTTTGGATCGTGACCCAAGATTCACTTCACGATTTTGGGTTAGCTTGCAAAAAGCTATGTGGACCAGATTTTATTGATATTGGATTCGGCATACCATTCTCAAACGGACGGACAATCAGAGAGGACTATTCAAACTCTTGAAGATTTATTAAGACTCTGTGTCCTAGACTTCAAAGAGAGTTGGGATAAGTATTAACCATTGGAAGAATTCTCCTACAACAACAGTTATCAGGCAAGTATAGGTGTGGCTCCATTTGAAGCATTATATGGAAGAAAGTGTCGTTCTCCAGTATGTTGGGATGAGGTAGGTGAAGCAACATTGTTGGGACCAGAGTTGAATGACGTATTACTACAGAAAAGATCCAAATGATTCGACAACGTATACAAACGACACAAGATCGACAAAAGAGTTATGCGGATCTTCATCGAAAGGACGTGGAATTTAGTATTGGGGATCATGTATTGTTGCGGGTTGCTCCATGGAAGGGAGTTACAGGATTTGGGAAAAGAGGAAAGCTCAATCCACAATTTATTGGTCCATTTCAAATTCTTAACCGAGTAGAAAATGTGGCCTATAGACTCGCGTTACCTCCAAGCATGTCTCGTGTTCATAATGTTTTTCACATATCTGTGCTTCGTAAATATGTGAAAGATCTGAACCACATTATTGAGTTAGAACCGGACGAGATAGCCGAAGACTTAACGTATGAGGAGGTACTTGTCAAGATCTTGGATAGAAAGGAGCATGTCCTACGTACAAAGGTCATACCACAAGTAAAAGTTTTGTGGAGGAACCATGCTATTGAGGAAATGACCTGGGAATTGGAAACGAAAATGAAAGCGAGGTATCCTCACCTTTTCGAAACACCAGGTATGTACGTCAATTTCGAGGATGAAATTTTATAAGGAGTGGAGGTTGTAAAACCCCAACTTATTATTAATGAAATTGAATTTTCTCTATTTATTATTTTGAAATAGTAAGGGTGGATTTGATTAATGTGGTTAGTTATGGGTAAAATGCGCAAATATTTCAAATAAGCAAGTGGTTATAAAATATTCATTGTTGTCGGGGAATATTAGTTTGGTGCGTGAATATTCTTCTTGCTCCGGAGAATATTAAATGCGGCTGACAGCGCATTTTGTGTGGGCCCCATAATGTAAAGCGATTGGATGAAGAAAACGACAAGTATAAGTTGTGTTTAAATAATCTGGCGAAGTTATTCACCAATTATCTTTGTTAGAATACCCGGTGGTTAAAAACACAATAGTACGGTGATTGCACCAATTATTGATTCTTACGTAAAAAGGCATTACTCAATAATGGTTACAGTAATTACTATTCAATATTTTATTTTATTGATTCAATAATTGTTAGGTTAATATTTTATATTATTGTTGTTTCAATAATTGTCACTACACAGTATTTTATTATCAGATCAATAATTCATATTATTTGAATAATATTATTAGATAACATTATTGGCAATGTCTAGAAAGTTCTGTCTAAGGAGAGGTTTGGTCACCTAATTGCGCGTCAGTAAGGAGAAATCCTTATTGGAAAGCCCGCTCTTTCCTGGGAACGGCCTGGTTGTCGATATTGTGATTCTGTAATATTATTTATGAATAATTAATTATTGATGATAAGGAAAATATTAATTTTATGTGGATATAGATGGAGAAAATTTTAAAGTGACAATTGTTGAAAAATTAATATTTTATCTTTTCTGATAAAATAATTCATTTAAATATATTATTATATTATAATAATATAATAATGGTGATATTTTTACAATGGATGTTTGATATATGAGTAAATGAGGAGGAAGGGTATTTTTGTTACAATAAATGTTAAACACATGTTAAACATATCGGTGGGCCCCATTTCTTGACTGAAATTTGATTATAGCCTGTAAAATCGTCCGTATGTGGATTTCGGTCAATTTCTGCTTGGAATTTGGAAAAACTTATCGAGCGTATTCTTGTGAGTATTTTGATACTTTGAGTGTTCTTTATACTGATTGCAAGTTTTCTTCAAAGATTATATCCGGTATTCGAGTAAAATCTTTGTCTTTTCGAGGTAAGGGATGTTATTTTTTTTTAAAATGATATTATTTCTTCTAATATCATTATGCCGGAATATTGGTAAAAATTATCTTGTGAAATTCTTGTCTTTTAGTGTCGAGGTTACTATTCACGTATACGGAACTATTCACGAATACGGCACAATTCACAGAAAAATTAAATTTTTATTTTTTGTCCAAGATATCTATTATGGATACTAGTTTTGATTGTATCCATGTTTTGATCATTCTTGAATTTTACTTCACTATAGTTATTTATGAAGTATTTTTGAACATGGACTGTTTAAAGTACGAATCCTTAATATTTGTTCTTTTGTTTCACTGGATTCGTTTTCTTTAAAATATTTTTCATCATCCTCAGTCCTAAATGATGATATTACTGAATATCTTTGGCTTGTAATGCAAAGATGGTTGCTTTTCTTATGAATATCTTTGTCCCGTAGTGCAAAGATGTACAGGTGTTGAGATGAACTTGACCAACTGATGAATATCTTTGGCCTGTAGTGCAAAGATGAATATTTAATT
Source organism: Panax quinquefolius (assembly GCA_020205615.1). NCBI lineage: Eukaryota > Viridiplantae > Streptophyta > Magnoliopsida > Apiales > Araliaceae > Panax > Panax quinquefolius. The sequence goes on along the minus strand of CM035163.1, from coordinate 7,087,908 downwards.
TATGATGTATATTGATTGATGTTATAGGGATAAAATATTGATGATGGATTTTTTTAAAAAATCATAGAAGATAGTAGATTTCATTCTCTACGTAACTCTTCTAATGAATTGTTATTTCCACTGCGAATATTGATTTAAAAATTGTTGTCTATTGTATTCTATCAGATTTTTTCCTGTTGAATACTAACGATAATTTATTCTATATTATCTTAGTCATAATATTCTTTACTGGGCTAGTTAAGCTCACCCTTTTCCTTTTTGTTCCATTTTTCTTCTCAGGAGACGAGAATGTAGCGAGTACTAGTCGGGGTATGGAATGAAGATTCTAGAAAGTCGTTTTAGTAGTTCTCACTTTTTTGTAAAATAGTGTATCAATAATTGTAATGAGGACTTATTTGAGTGTTGATATTGTCTAGAAGATAATATTTTTTTTTAAACTCACAGTTTATGTGTTGTTGTATTTTGCACAATAATTGTATTAATAAAGTTGTAGTTGTTTCTGTACCATATATTTGGCGACTCAAAATGGGTGTTGTATACCTATTTTGGGGGCGTCACTCCTGTCCTGAGGTAGTGTTGAGTCATCAGTATTTGAATACATAAATAATGACCCTTCACTTTTAATACTGAGAAACTTCAAAGATGCTAAATTTGTATATTCACCTTCGGGGAAACCTCTATCAAGTACAAGAATTTGGATCAAGAAAACCACTATGTACATTGGGCAGCTGTCATTCCTCCCTGATTTGCTGTATTTAGGACCAATTGAGCTTCTATACTGTAATCCCTTATAAATTTTGCCATATATTTCAGTGAATCTTCTTGTAAATCCTTTTCAGAATCTGAAGCAGCCAATGCAAAAGCACAAACATATCTACAAGGAATAATGTGCTCCTTCAAAAGCTTGTATGTTTTATCAACAAACTTTCTCCTTACCAAAGACGATGGCTCCTTAGCCATCAAAACTTTAAGGCAAAAAATCTACGGTGATATATGCAAATCCCATCTTCTTGAAAGTCGGAGAACAGATTTTGTGGCAACTAATCTGATCTCGTTGTCTCTGGCTTCCAACGATGGAGCATAATGTTGTGCCATAAATGCAAAGGACTGCAACACAGTTGGAGTATTCTGCCCATTGTGTCTTGCATAATTCTAAGAAAATATATTGCTCAGAAGAATCAATTAACGCAACAATTGCAGAAACAACTAGTTTTGACTCAGCTCCTTCCAGGCAAATCCTCTCCAAGGAATGGTAATTATTACTAAGTTTGCTATAAATATGTGGACATGTTTTAGCTAGTATCTTGATCAGGTGTTCATTAAAAGGGATATTCTCTTCTAATATCAAATGGCATAACTGCTCTTCTGAACCTATTATGAGTGACAGAAAATTGCTGATAATAATCAGAAAGAGTTTCATAGAAGAACCCTCCACAAATTCTTGTCTAATAATTTGATCTGTGGCATTGATTTGTTCAAGCATTTCGGCAAACAGCTTGTGTGCAAGTTTGGAATCACTATTTTTAAAATTTTTTGTTTCAGACCTTTCAACAAACACCTGATGCTCAACATTAAGACCTTGAAACCTTCTATATATCTCTGCAACAAAGTCTTCCCAACAATCTGGAGTCCATGTGTCCATAAACTTTTCTTCAACATACTTATAATACCATTCTAGTGCTTCTCCCTCAAAATCATGCATTACATATTGAATCATATCTACTTCAATCATACGATTCACTTTGAAAAATTCTTCATAGCCCTGAATAAATGCATAAGGATCACTGCCAGAGAAAAGAACACTGTAATCTTGCATTGCTAAAATTTCACCCGATCGGTAGCAGAAAAGATGGCTCCCATAAATGGGAAAGGTTGGTCTCAGAGTTTGGGGAATTTCAGTATAAGGAAGCCATGAAAAGGGTGTAACACTACTAGATGGATACCTTGAATTGATCATAGCAGGGGAACTAAAATTTATTGGTCGAGTACAAGGTTCAGTTGTTGAAAAGTTTATAGGTGTAAGGTTATAGGGTAACAAATAGGTAGGTATATGGGGTTTACTAGTATTCTGATTAATAACTGAAGTGAAGTGTGACGCCCCCAAAATAGGTATACATCACCCATCTTGGGTCACCAGATACATGGTACAGAATACAAATACAATCTTAAATATACAACAAAAGCTGTGAGTTTTAATACAAATATTATCTTCTAGACAATATTCACTCTTAGAATAAGTCCTCATTACAATTATTATCACACTATTTCATAGAATAGTGAGGATTACTAATGCTATCATCTGGACTGTCAATCCGTTCCCCGACTCGTCAAATTTATATTCTCATTTCAAGAGAAGCGGTGAAAGAAAGGGTGAGCTCAACTAGCCCATGTGAGACCCCGTATTTTATCAATAAAGATTTAAATTTTGTCAAAATAATTTTTTATATTATGGTGTGAATTTGAGATAATATTATAGTTGTGGGTAGTATTTATAAATTTTGCAAAGTATGCAAGTGGTTATATTATATTCGATTGGTCTGGGGAATATTCGGTTTAGCAGGGAATATTCGCATAACTACTCAATCATTGGTGGACCTAATAATGTAATTTATCATTTGATCGAGAAAACGACAAAAATATTTTATTGAAATAACTACGAAAGTTTTACCGTTGATATTGTTGAACTACTCAGTAGTAAAAGTACAAAGAATACGTGTGGTTGCAGACAAGAAAGACACCGGTATTGATTATCGATGCTTATGTGAGAAGTCACCTCAGTTTGATTCCATTATTGTCGATTAATAATATGAATTATTATAATGATAATGACATTTTGTTTTATTCGTATTATTAACGTAATAAAATGTAAACATCTTTTATATAAAATAGAATACTTTATTAAAGTTATTCTATAAATAGAATATATTATATTTTATTACGATATAGTGTTGCATAGTGTTTTGCATAAGTGTTTAGCATGAAGTATTGTATAAGTGTTTGCATAGTAAAATGTTTTTATATAAATAGAATATATTATATTTTATTTAAAAGATTTTTCTTTAAATATGGACCGCCGATTAAAGTAAATCAATTTGGACCGCTCATGGATTAATTACTTACATTCCATTTTCCTATAAATAAGCTCATTCCTTCATTATTTTCTTACTTAATTCATCAAACTCTGTAGAGAGAAATTATAGAGAGAAGCTATAGAGAGAAAATTATAGAAAGAAGAAGAGTATTCTCGCTACTTCACTACTTCTATATTCAGTTATTTTTTTTACTGTAAGTGGGTGTTATTCTTTCTTCTTGAAGAGAACTTCGTTATTCCATTCATTATTATTCTGCATTGAATAACTTTGTAAAAGTGGCATACCCTATACATAACTCTCGTGATACGCTGCATACCCTATACTTGGTGAAATCCTTATGTTATTCCATTGCTTATTATTCATTGAATAACTCAGATAATGTGGTTTACCCTATAATTGGTGACATTCTTCTATTATTATTCATTGGAACATCCTCATCTCGTGTTTTTTTACAAGGACGGTTCCGCTTTTTATTATTCTCGTTGGAACATCCCGTCATGTGTTTTACACCGACCGGGTTCGCCTTTATCATTCTCGTTGAATATCCTATCGCGTGTTTTTACGGATCCGGTTCCATCTTTATTATTCTGATTTGGAACATCCCGCGGTGTGAATTTCACCGACTTGGTTCCGTTATTATTATTATGTTGAATAACCTCGCTCATGCCAAGCACCGCATGCATGGTGATTTCTTTTGTTATTCCATTCTTTATTATACCCGGTTGGTTAAAACTTTGACTTCTATACTCCATGAAATTAGTAGAATATCCTCGATATTTGCGCTTCATCCAAAGATCTTTTCACGGAAATATTCTTCCGATCATTCTTGAATTTTACTCTACAAAACAAAGATTATGTTGACAATTTGGACGTTAATAATTCATGGATTAAATAATTCTTGAACTTGTTTTATTGAATTATTATGTCATTGTCATCATCCTCATGTTATATTATGTTATCTTTGGCTTACGCGCATAGATGAACTTAGTATGATTATGACCGTGGATCATTGGTATAATCATGACTTGATATAAATGATGTGACAAAAGTCCTCAAAGTATTCGTAATGCGATGATGGATAGTTTTGGGTATGATTATGACTGTGGGTGATTGATTAAGATAGTCATGACCATTGATAATTTGATGAAAATCCTCGACCGTGGTGCGGGGATGATTAGATGTGGTGGTTTATTTATTAAATTCGAGTCTCGTGATAAAAAAAATTGATGAAAACCTTTTAAAACCTAAAAGATAGTAGATTTTATTCTCTACTTGACTCTTTTAATGGATTGCATATTTCCACGTAGTTAAACCGGTTGTCTATTGTATTTTATCGTTTAACATTTGTTGAAGGCTAATGATAATTTATTTCGCATTATCTTAGTCATAATATTTTTATCGGGCTAGTTGAGCTCACCCTTTCTTTCATCGTTTTCTTCGTGAAATGAGAACATAGCCGGGATTTAGTCGGGAACTAAGTAATGGTCCGAGAGGATAGCATTAGTAGTCCTCACTATTCGTGAAATAGTGTGATAATAGTTGTAATGAGGACTCCTTTTGAGTTTGTATAATATCTAGTAGACAATATTTGTATTCAAACTCACGCTTTATGTCATATTGTATACTAAGTTACAGTTAGGTTTAGTAAGTTGTATTTGAATTTATGTACCATGTAAGTGGCGACCCAAGATGGGTGATATACCTAATTTTGGGGGCGTCACGGTTGGTATCGAGCTTAGGATATGATCCCCGACTAAGATGTGAGAATAGTACTAGGAGGGAAAGCGGGAATTCCTTCATTAAGTATGACCTACCTAAGTTTATTTGGTATTTGATTGGTGGAATCGAGTATAGTGATAATATGTTTATGTTAATTATGTGTTTGTATTTAGATGTTGTGAATAGGGCTCGGTTATTGGAAGCGCGATAATGAGTCGTATCACCAATTTCAACAAAAGCTAAAACGTAACACCAACAACACGATAATAATCATCATCTGCAGATAAATGACGCCCCCAAAATAGGTATACATCACCCATTCCGAAAGTTGTCAATACATGGCATGTAAACAACTACAACTTTATTATTACAACAAGAAATCTGTGAGTTTAAATACAAATATTATCTTCTCATAATATTTATACTCAAATAAATCCTCATCACATTTATCGATACATTATTTTACAAAATGGTGAGGACTACTAAACAATCCTTTTCTAAAACCTTCATTCCATACCCCGACTGCACTCGCTTATATTCTCGCCTCCCGAGAAGAATGGAACAAAAAGGAAAAGGGTGAGCTCAACTAGCTCAAGAAGAATATTATGACTAAGATAATATACAACAAATTATCGTTAGTCTTCAACAGGAAAATTTAATATAATACAATAGACAACAAGTTTCAGATCAATATTCGCAATGGAAATAATAATTCATAAGAGTTACGTAGAGAATGAAATCTACTATATAATCTATGAATTTAAAAACCATCATCAATATTTTATCCTCGTAACATCAATCAATATTCATCTCAAATCAAATATTCATCTTTGCACTATGTGCCAAAGATATGTGCCAAAGATATTCATCAACACTGCTCATGTTCATGCCAAAACACTGCTCATCTTTTTCAACACTGCTCATCTTTGCACTATGTGCCAAAGATATTCATCATTGGTCATGTTCATTTAAACACTGCTCATCTTTGCACTACAAAGCCAAAGATATTCTTCAGAAATCATTCATCTTTGCACTAAAAGCCAAAGATATTCAATAATATCATCATTTAAGACCGAGGATGATGAAAATATTTTTAAAGAACTAATCCAAAGGAAACAAAATGACAAGGATTAAGGATTAATGATTCAGATTTTGTTTTATCCATGTCCAACAATACCTCAAAAATAATCATAGTGGTGTAAAATTCAAGAATGATCAAAACATGGATACAATCAAAGCTAGTATCCAAAATAGATATTTTGGACTAAAAAAAGAAAGAATTTTTTGAATTTTTCAGATATGAATAGTGCCAGATACGTGAATAAGGTCAGATACGTGAATAAGGCCAAGATATACGTGAATAAGAATCCGACACCAAAAGATAGAAATTCCACAAAAAAAACATTTTCACGCTTTCATTAATAGTACTCGTGAATAAGAACTCGTGAATGAATAGTAACTCATGAATAAGAACTCGTGAATAAGAACTCATGAATAAACCCGACATGAAAAAGTTCCAAATTTGATAAAAACTTCAGATCAATATTTCAAAGATAATGATATCAAGAAATAATATCATTACGAAAAAAAAATAATATCCCTTACCTCAAAGAATCAAGATTTCTAAGGAAAGGCTCAAGTGATGCCGAATGAAACTTGTAGACTAAACAAAGAACTCTCAAAGTATCTAAATACTCACAAAATACGCCAATAATATAGAGAGAAAGAGAGAAAACTTTGTTTCGTGTGATTTTCAATTCTAACTTAGCCTCTATTTATAGAAAATGTTAGCCTACCAAGGCATTTTGACCGCCACCAATGATGGCTTTACTCGCTACTATTGCCACCCACCACATTTGAAATAAAATTCAGCACATTTCTTCACCAACCACAAGTGGGGCCCACTCAATTCTAGAATTTTCCACCAAAATCAATTATAACCCTAATTTCTAATCGTACACCTCTTAAAATTCATAACAAATCATTCGTGCATTTTTAACTGCTCAAAATTTGTGGACATATACTCAACTTATGTATGTATAACATACCCAAAAATTACTACAATCCAACTATTTGATTAAAAATTATAACCCCCGCAATATATCTCAAAACCCCCGATTTAATTTTTAATACCTCCAACTGCAAAAAATATCGATAAAACACCTCAACAATAATTTCTTCATTTATAACCACATAAATAAATCCATCATTTATATCCACATAAAATAAATATTTTTTATCATATGAATCAATAATTAATTATTCACAAATAATATTACGTAATCACAATTATGACAACCAGCCGCTCCCAGAAAAGGGGCTTTCCGATAAGGATTTCTCCTCATCGGGCGCAAGCAATTAGTGACCAAACCTCTCCTCGATGTAACTTTCTAGACATTGCCAATAATGCTATCTAATAATATTATTCAAATAATATGAATTATTGATCCGATAATGGAGATATAATGTGCAAGGACAATTATTGAACAACAATAATATAAAATATCAACGCAAAGAATTATGAATCAATAAAATAAAAATATGAACAAGAATTCATCGTGGAAAATTATCGAGTAAGGCTTCTTCACGTAAGGATCAATAATTCAACAATATCTGCGTAATACCGCAAAGCATCATCGGCAACCACGCCAGACATCGTATTTTAACCACCGGTATTCCAAAAGCTTTTTAATTCAGAATAACTACGCCGTTATTTTTAACCAACTTATATTTTCGTTTTCTTCATCCAATCGCTCGCTATATGGGCCCACACACGGTCGCTACCGTCGCATTTAATATTCCCCGACAAAGCATAATAATATTCCACGCACCAAACTAATAATATTCCCCACACAAAATGAATATTTTATAACCACTTGCTTATTTTGAAATATTTATGATTTAACCCTTAACTATCCACATTAATCAAATCAACCCTTACTATTTCAAAATAATAAATAAAGGAAATTCCTTTTATTTAAAAAATTTTGGTCTTACAACCTCCCTCCTTATGAAATTTCGCCCTCTAAATCGACGACGACGCATTCGGTGTTTCAAAAGGTGAGGATACCTCGCTTTCATTTCCGCTTTCCAATTCCCTGTGTCATTTCTATATAGCATGATTCCTCCACAAAACTTTAACTTGTGGTATGACCTTTTCATGCAGTAGGACATGCTCCTTCCTATCCAAGATCTTGACAGTACCTCCTCACACGTTAAGTCTTCTTGGCTATCTCGTCCGGCTCTAACTCAATAACGTGGTTCGGGTCTTTCACATATTTATTTAAGTATGATGATATGTGAAACACATTATGAACACGAGACATACTTTGAGGTAACGCAAGTCTATAGCTACATTTCCTACTCGGTCAAGAATTTGAAATGGACCAATAAATCGTGGATCGAGCTTTCCTCTCTTCCCAAATCTTGTAACTCCCTTCCATGGAGCAACTCGCAACAATACATGATCCCCTCACATTAAATTCCACGCCCTTTCGATGAAGATCCGCATAACTCTTTTGTCGATCTTGAGCCGCTTTTGTATACGCTTGTTAATCATTTGGATCTTTTCGTAGTCATACGCATTTAACTCGGGTCCCAACAATGTTGCTTCACCCACCTCATCCCAACATATCGAGAATCACATTTTCGCCCATATAATGCTTCAATGGAGCCACACCTATACTTGCTCGATAATCGTTGTGTTGTAGGAGAATTCCACCAATGGTAAATACTTATCCCAACTACCCTTGAAGTCTAGGACACGTAGTCTTAATAAATCTTCAAGAGTTTGAATAGTCCTCTCGATTGTCCGTCCGCTTGGGGATGGTATGTCAACTAAATCGCAAACTGCGCTCCATAGCTTTTTGCAAGCTAACCCAAAATCTTGAAGTGAATCTTGGGTCACGATCCAAACTATGGATACAGCATGCCATGCAACCTCACAATCTCATTTACGCATATACTAGCAAGACGCTCAAGGAATAAGTCTCCCAGACGGCAAGAAATGAGCAGACTTGGTTAATCTATCAACAATAACCCAAATAGCATTGATGCCTTGAGAAACCGTAGGAAGACCCAGAACTAAATCCATGGTAATGTGTTCCCACTTCCATTCGGAATCTCAAGTGGTTGCAACGGACCCTTAGGTACTAGATGCTCCGCCTTTACACGCTGGCAAGTTAAACACATCGAGATAAACTTTGCAATCTCTCTCTTCATATTATTCCACCAAAATGTATGTCAAGATCACGATACATTTTAGTACTTCCGTGATGGATTGCAAATGGTGTATGTGTAGCTCCATCATAATCTTGTACTTCAAATCGAGTCGTTAGAACACAAAGTCTAGAGTGGACTCAAGTATTCCTTCTTCATCAATTCTCGCCCTAATAGCTCCTTCTTGTACTTTCTTCTTCATACGACATCATTCCGGCCTGCTGGCTCGAGCAACCTTAACTTTTTCTATTAAAGTTGGCTCTCTGCGCAGATACTTGACATCATCGCACTGCTCCTCAAGATATGATCTTCTACTCAACGCGCCACCTACCACGCTCGCTTTTACTGTGATGGTATCAATAGTGTGGTCGTAGTCTTCAATAGCTCGAGCCAACGTCGCCGCCGCATGTTGAGTTCTTTTTGAGTGAAGAAATATTTAAGGCTTTTTATGATCCGAATATATCTCCACTTTCTCCCCATATAGATAGTGCTCCATATTTTTAGCGAAAAACGATCGGCCGCTAACTCTAGATCATGAGTAGGATAATTCCTCTCATACTTTTTAAGTTGTCGCGAGGCATAGGCTATGACTTTCCCACGCTGCATGAGAACACATCCTAACCCTTTGCCTCAAGCATCAGAGATAACAAATCCATCCGAACCAGATGGTATTGTTAGAACAAAGCCAAATAAGTCTCCTCTTAAGCTCTTGGAAACTTTTTCTCGATTCTTCATTCCAAACGAATTTTGTATCCTTCCGAAGTTAATGAGTTAATGGAGTAGCGATTCGAGAAAACCCTTCCACTTAATCTCCGATAATAACCATTTAAGCCCAAAAGCTACGATTTTCACCACCGACTTTTGTTGCTTCTAACTTTCAGATTGCTTCAATCTTCACGGATCAACAGATACTCCATGTTTTGACACTGACATGCCCAAGAAATGCTACTCTCGCCGTAACTCGATTTCTTCAATTTGGCATATAGTTGGTTTTCACGAAGTTTTCGAGTACCAAATTTCAAATGGTGCTCATGATCTTCACGACTTTTGAATATATAAGGATGTCATCAATAAAGACAACAACGAATCGATCCAAATATTCCTTGAATACTCTGGCTCATCATATCCATGAAAGTCGCGCAGAGCATTAGTTAGTCCGAAAAGACATGACTAAGAATTCATAATGCCCATACCGAAGTTCAAGGCGCCTTTGAATATCCTCGCCTAATTTTCAACCGATGATATCCGTAATCTAAGATCGATTTTTGAAAAGAATTGTGCCCTTGCAGAATCGGTCAAACAAGTCATCAATACGAGGTAGAGGATACCTATTCTTGATGGTGACATGGTTCAATTCCCGATAGTCAATATAAAGTCGCATACCCCGCTCTTCTTTTTTTACAAATAAAACAGAGCACCCCAAGAGAGTGTTAGAGACGAATGAAACCGATGTCCAACAATTCCTCGTAGTTGGACCTTTAACTCCTCAAGTTCAATAGAGCCATTCGATATGGGGTTTTAGAAATGGGCTTTGTATCAGTTCAAGATCAATAAAGAATTCAACTTCACGCTCGGGGTAGACCGAAGTTCTTCAGAAATACGCCAGAAAGTCAATAACAACAGAATATTATTCAAATTTGACGTGTCTTTATTCAAATCCATAACATGGGCTAAGAAAGCTTGACATCCGCTTTTCAATAAACTAATAGCTTTTTATGATTAGATATGAAAGTTGATTGATTTTAATGGTTTAGTTGCTTGAATTCATGCATAACAGTGGTTAGAATATGAAAACTAACAACCTTATTTAAAACAATCAATTTTGGGCATGATGAGTAGTTAACCAATCAATCCCTAAAATCACATCAAAAGCAAGTATCTTTAAAGAGATAAGGTCAATGTGTGTAAGGTGATGGTGCCAACTTGAATCAAACAAGATTTATAAACAAAGGATGTGATGAAAGTTTCTCCTAACTGAGTTTCCACAGATAGATCAAAGTCTAATTTCTCCTGAGTCAAGTTTAAACGCTGAGCACATGCAGAGAGATAAATGAATGGGTAGCACCCAGATCAAGTAAGGTATAAACTTCGCAAGAATTTATAAATAGCTTACCCGTGATCACCTCGCTTGGTTCCTCGATTATGACCACCACCACAACAAACGCTTCTTCCCTAATCGTTGACTTTGACTTTTTCGGGACATTTTTTGAGTCACCGTCCCTCACTGAACTAGGTTTTGCATCGCATAATAATTCGAAAGCGATATGTCCTTCCTTTCCACAACTATAGCATACCTTGAACTGTCAGGGGCGCTTTGACCGATATGTCCTCTTTTCCGTGATTTGTAGAAGATACGACCGGTGGTCGCTTCTCTCCCTTAGAACCGGGCTTCACGCCAAGACCGCTGTCTTCACATAGTCGTTGTTAAATCTCTCTTTTTAAAATCTCCTCCCCGACTCGCTTTCTTCGCTTTTCACGACCATGATTACCACCAGAGTGGTTACCATTTCGTCTCATTCTGCTTCGCTTTTCTCCGCAGTTATCATTATTCGCTGATCGCTATCTCGTACGATCCTCGTTATGGTCCTCGTTGACCGTGCATTCAAGTATCTCGCCTAATAATTGAGCCCTGCTTACAACACATCCGAATAAAGAGAAAGTTTATGAGAAATGAGATATCGACGACGCCGTTTCAAACCTCTAAAAAACATCCGCCATACGCTCCTCATTCTCCACCAAATGAGGTGCAAACTCGATAACTCGCAAACTTTGCCTCGCATCGAGACACCGCCATGTTGTTTTGTTCTAACTGATGAACTCCACTTCCTTCATATACGATTTAACACTTTCGTGAAAGTATTTGTCATTAAATAGTCTCTCAAACGCTCTCCCAAGACATGCCGAAAAGGGCTGGATGGGTACGCTTCACGCACTCCCACCAAGAGTCCGCTTCGCCACTAACATAAAGGTGGCGAATGGAACCTTCGTTCTCCGCCGCATCCCAAGACATCGAATATCTTGGTAATTTGTTTGACCCATGTTTCCGCCATGATCGGATCGCTTTCCTTAAATTTCGTGGTCCCAACTCTTTGAATCGCTTCGTCAGGATAACCCGTGAATTGCTATCATTTCTCCTCAGATTTTGAACACGAAGTCTCCTCGCTCGATTTTGCATGAATCGCAAAAACTTCTAAACATCCCCTCGCTCATCATCTCGCCCATGGTGTTGTTCATGAGAGGAACATTGCCACTGTCAGACGCTCTCCTCGCTGTAAAGACAGCATCTCCACGGCCTCATTTACTCCATCGTTAATATTCTCACGACATTCTCAAACACCGCCATAAAACAAGGGTTAATTAAGGAAATCAATATATCACATAATATCCCTATATATCAACCAACTAACAAATAAGCTTAGTAGACACACTAGCTAAGGATTTACTCTGCCTCCCTCCTAGTTCTATTCCCCGATCTCCGCCAGAGATCATATCCCTAAGCTCGATACCAACCGTGACGCCCCCAAAATAGGTATACATCACCCATTCGAAGTTGTACAATACATGGTACGTAAACAACTACAACTTTATTATTACAACAAAGAAATCTGTGAGTTTAAATACAAATATTATCTTCTAGATAATATTTATACTCAAATAAATCCTCATCACATTTATCGATACATTATTTTACAAAATGGTGAGGACTACTAAACAATCCTTTCTAAAACCTTCATTCCATACCCCGACTGCACTCGCTTATATTCTCGCCTCCCGAGAAGAATGGAACAAAAAGGAAAAGGGTGAGCTCAACTAGCTCAAGAAGAATATTATGACTAAGATAATATACAACAAATTATCGTTAGTCTTCAACAGGAAAATTTAATAGTAATACAATAGACAACAAGTTTCAGATCAATATTCGCAATGGAAATAATAATTCATGTAAGAGTTACGTAGAGAATGAAATCTACTATAATCTATGAATTTAAAAATACCCATCATCAATATTTTATCCTCGTAACATCAATCAATATTCATCTCAAATCAAATATTCATCTTTGCACCATGTGCCAAAGATATTCATCAATCTGGTCATGTTCATCTCAACACTGCTCATCTTTGCACTAAAGCCAAAGATATTCATCGCTTGGTCATGTTCATTTAAACACTGCTCATCATCTTTGCACTACCAAAGCCAAAGATATTCTTCAGAAATCATTCATCATTTTGCACTATGTGCCAAAGATATTCAATAATATCATCATTTAAGACCGAGGATGATGAAAAATATTTTTAAAGAACGAATCCAAAGGAAACAAAATGACAAGGATTAAGGATTAATGATTCAGATTTTGTTTTATCCATGTCCAACAATACCTCAAAAATAATCATAGTGGTGTAAAATTCAAGAATGATCAAAACATGGATACAATCAAAGCTAGTATCCAAAATAGATATTTTGGATTTAAAAGAAGAAATTTTATTTTTTGAATGAGAATGTGAATAGTGTCAGATACGTGAATAGTGCCAGATACGTGAATAAAGCCGTCAGAAATGAATAAGAATCTCACACCAAAAGATAGAAATTCCACAAAAAAACATTTTCACGCTTCACTTAATAGTACTCGTGAATAGAACTCGTGAATAAGAACTCATGAATAGTAACTCGTGAATAAGAACTCATGAATAGTAACCCGACATGAAAAAGTTCCAAATTTGATAAAAACTTCAGATCAATATTTCAAAGATAATGATATCAAGAAATAATATCATTACGAAAAAAAAATAATATCCCTTACCTCAAAGAATCAAGATTTCTAAGGAAAGGCTCAAGTGATGTCGAATGAAACTTGTAGACCTAACAAAGAACTCTCAAAGTATCTAAATACTCACAAAATACGCTCAATAATAGAGAGAGAAGAGAGAAAACTTTGTTTTCGTGTGATTTTCAATTCTAACTTAATTTCTATTTATAGAAAATGTTAGTCTACCAAGGCATTTCGACTGCCAACACCGATGGCTTTACTCGCTACTATATTGCCACCCACCACATTTGAAATAAAATTCAGCACATTTCTTCACCAACCACAAGTGGGGCCCACTCAATTCTAGAATTTTCCACCAAAATCAATTATAAACCTAATTTCCTAATCGACACCTCTTAAAATTCATAACAAATCATTCGTGCATTTTTAACTGCTCAAAATTTGTGGACATATACTCAACTTATGTATGTATAACATACCCAAAAATTACCACAATCCAACTATTTGATTAAAAATTATAACCCCGCAATATATCTCAAAACCCCGATTTAATTTTTAATACCTCCAACCATAAAATATCGATAAAACACCTCAACAATAATTTCTTCATTTATAACCACATAAATAAATCCATCATTTATATCCACATAAAATAAATATTTTTTATCATATGAATCAATAATTAATTATTCACAAATAATATTACGTAATCACAATTATGACAACCTGCAGCCGCTCCTCAGAAAGAGGGCTTCCGATAAGGATTTCTCCTCATCGGCGCCGCAATTAGGTGACCAAACCTCTCCTCGATGTAACTTTCTAGACATTGCCAATAATGCTATCTAATAATATTATTCAAATAATATGAATTATTGATCCGATAATGGAGAGATAATGCAAAGTGACAATTATCGAACAACAATAATATAAAATATCAACGCAAAGAATTATTGAATCAATAAAATAAAATATTGAACAAGAATTCATCGTGAAAATTATTGAGTAAAGGCTTCTTCACGTAAGGATCAATAATTCAACAATATCGCGGTAATACCGTGTGCCATCGCGGCAACCACGCCAGACATCAGATTTTAACCACCGGTATTCCAACAAATTTTAATTCAGAATAACTACGCCGTTATTTTTAACCAACTTATATTTGTCGCTTTTCTTCATCCAATCGCTCACATGGGGCCCACACACACGGTCAAGGCCTGTCGCATTTAATATTCCCCGACAAAGATTTAATATTCCACGCACCAAACTAATATATTCCCGACAAAAATGAATATTTTATAACCACTGCTTATTTTGAAATATTTATGATTTAACCCTTAACTATCCACATTAATCAAATCAACCCTTACTATTTCAAAATAATAAATAAAGGAAATTCCTTTTATTTAAAAAATTTTGGGGTCTTACGGAGAAATTAGACTTTGATTTATCTATTGAAACTTCGTTGGGAGAAACCTTCGTTACCTCCAATCGTTTATTAATCTTGTTGTTTCAAATAAACACTTTCACGTTATTGTCGATCGATTATCTCTTTGAAAATACTTGCCTTTGAGGTAATTTTTTGAAAATGATTGATTAACTACTCATTATTCTTTTTGTAAGGTTGTTAGCTTTTTATATTTATACCAACCTGTTATACGAATTCAAAGTAACCAAACCCTAAAGTTAATCACTGTTATATCAAGCCATAAGTAAAGAGCCCCGAACCTTTCATTGTTGACTTCCTTGTGTGGAATGCACCGAAGCCAGACTTTCTGTAGGCGACATCGTGAATGAAGATGGCAAGGTTATAGGTATCATTGTGAGGTCTTATCTAGGTTAAGGGATAGAAGTCAGTCGGTTGGTATCAATGTGACGTATTATCCAAGTCTTGGATAAGAGTCACGATTTTGAATGATATTTCTATTATAATAAATTTGGCGTATTCTTGAAGACTTCTTAGCCTACTTAGAGCGTGAAATCGAATTTTGTATTGACCCCAGTACAAAACCCATTTCTTAAACCCTCAAATATTTCTTCAACTAAAATGAACAGTTTACGTGGTTTATGATGAAAGTCATAATAAAAGCATTGGAATAATGAAAATCATGGGTATTCGTAAGTATTAGTAAGTTTTATGATGAGTTATGTTGGTTAGTATGTAAAAACATGAAAGTTTCTTAGAAATCACAAAGAGTTGAAAATCGATTTTGGTGAAAAACGTAACATGAAATTCAATTGACCATATCTCTTATTATATTTTGAATTTTTGAATGTGGTCAAGTCCTAGAGTTAGATCTATGAGTTACCTAACTAATCCAAGTGGAATTACTGGAAAAGGTGTTGTAGATTTTGTGTGGACTGATTTTAGCAAAGGAGACCAAAGCTGTAAATTTCAAAAATGCTACTGCCCAGAATTTTTAAGGGGCTGTTTTGGCCACTTAAATTATGAGAAAAATTCTGGCCTTTTGGGACATGAAGGTATATGGTATAAAGTATCTCCTGTCCAAAAATGAGCTCATTCTGACTTAAAATGAGCAAGTTATGACTATTTCAATATTTAGGTTTTTCCGACGAAAAACGCTATAACCGGAGTTCTATAACTCCGATGACCATGAAATTTAAACTAGAAGCTCACGTTAACATGTGTAAGGTCCTGCCAAGATTTGGGAATTTTTGGAGTTAAACTTGAGGTAGCTAATTTCTTAAGGAATTAATTAGAAATTGATTTTTGAAAAATAGTAAATGAATTTTAAAAATTCTGAGAAAAATATATTTTCATTATGGGACTATATTATGCTAAATCCCAGAAAAGAAATATTTTTGGGACTGATTTGGTATTTTTCATGAAAAATAGTTTAGTTACGAACATATGAGTTAAATATGTTATGTGAAGTAACAAAGTTGAAAATAGGATTTTATGGCTAGAGAATCCTATGTAAGACCTCAAATTTTTTTAAATAAAAAGGAATTTCCTTTATTTATTATTTTGAAATAGTAAGGGTTGATTTGATTAATGTGGATAGTTAAGGGTTAAATACGCAAATATTTCAAAATAAGCAAGTGGTTATAAAATATTCATTTTTGCTAAGGGAATATTCGTTTGGTCGTGGAATATTAGATCGTTTGGGAATATTCGAATACGACGACACGGAAGCAAAGCAGCCCATGTGTGGGCCCCATAACGAAAGCGATTGGATGAAGAAAACGACAAATATAAGTTGGTTAAAAATAACACAGTAGTTGTTACCGTTAAGATCGTTGGAATACCCGGTGGTTAAAATACAAAGATACGCTGCGTGGTCGCATAAAGAAGATACCCAGACGCACAAGATTGTTGAATTATTGATCCTTACGTAAGAAGAAGGCACTACTCAATAATTTTCACAGAGTTTATCGCTCAATATTTTATTTTATTGATTCAATAATTGTCGCGTTGATATTTTATATTATTGTTGTTCAATAATTGTCACCGCACATTATCTCCATTATCGATCAATAATTCATATTATTTGAATAATATTATTAGATAGCATTATTGGCAATGTCTAGAAAGTTCTCACAAGGAGAGGTTTGGTCACCTAATTGCGCCGCCAAGAAGGAGAAATCCTTATCTGAAAGCCCCTCTTCCCGGAACTACCGGTCATCATAATTGTGGATTCGTAATATTATTTGTGAATAATTAATTATTGATTCATATGATAAAGAAATATTTATTTTATGTGGATATAAATGATGGATTTATTTATGTGGTTATAAATGAAGAAATTAATGTTGAGGTGTTTTATCAAGATTTTATCTGATTGGAGGTATTAAAAATTAAATCGGGTTTTAGATATATATCATGGGGTTATAATTTTTAATCCGACCGTTGGATTGTGGTAATTTTTTTGGGTATGTTATACATACATAAGTTGAGTATATGTCCACAAATTTTGAACCGTTAAAATGCATTTAATGATTTGTTATGAATTTTAAGAGGTGTCTCGATTCTAAATTAGGGTTATAATTGATTTTGGTGGAAAATTCTAGAATTGAGTGGGCCCCACTTGTGGTTGGTGAAGAAATGTGCTGAATTTTATTTCAAATGTGGTGGGTGGCAATAGTAGAAGTGTAAAGCCATCGTGTAGCAAAAGTCAAGTCTCGCTTCTATGGGCTAACATTTTCCTATAAATAGAGGGCTAAGTTAGAATTGAAAATCACACCGTAAACAAAGTTTTCTCTTTCTCTCTATATTATTGAGCGTATTTTGTGAGTATTTAGATACTTTGAGAGTTGTTGCTCAAGATAAGTTTCATTCAAAGATCACTTCCGACCCTTTCCTTCCAAGTAATCGATTCTTTCGAGGTAAGGGATATTATTTTTTTTCAGAATGATATTATTTCTTCAATATCATTACGCCGAAATGTCGATCGAAGTTTTTATCAAATTTGGAACTTTTTCATGCTCTGGGTTACTTATTCATGAGTTACTATTCACGAGTTACTATTCATGAGTTTACTATTCACGAGTTACTATTCACGAGTACTATTCATGAAGCGTGAAAAAATTTTTTTTGTGGAATTTCTATCTTTTGGTGTCTGAGTTACTATTCACGATATACTAAGACTATTCACGATAATATGAAGACTATTCACGATACTAAGACTATTCATCTAAAAATAAAATTTCTTCTTTTCGTCCAAAATATCTATTCTGGATACTAGCTTTGATTGTATCCATGTTTTGATCATTCTTGAATTTTACACCACTATGATTATTTTTGAGGTATTGTTGGACATGGATAAAACAAAGTACTAATCATTAATCCTTAATCCTTGTCATTTTGTTTCATCGGATTCGTTTTTTAAAAATATTTTCATCATCCTCGCCTTAAATGATGATATTATTGAATATCTTGGCCCAGTAGTGAAAAAGATGAATGATTTTTCAAGAATATCTTTGGCTCAGAAGTAAAAAAAGATGAATGTGTGTTTAAATGAATATGACTAATCGATGAATATCTTTGGCCCCAGTAGTGCAAAGATGAACAGTGTTGAGATGAAACATGACCGATTGATGAATATCTTTGGCCTCAGTAGTGCAAAGATGAATATTTGATTTGAGATGAATATTGATTGATGTTAGGTGGATAAAATATTGATGATGGATCGTTAAATTCATAGATTATAGTAGATTTCATTCTCTACGTAACTCTTCTATGAATTATTATTTCCGCCATGTAATATTGATTCAAACTTGTTGTCTATCAGATTCTATTAAATTTTTCCTCGTTGAAGACTAACGATAATTTGTTGTATATTATCTTAGTCATAATATTCTTTATCGAAAGCTAGTTGAGCTCACCCTTTTCCTTTTTGTTCCATTCTTCGTGGAGGCTAGAATATATAATGAAAGTATTTAGCTGGGGTATGGAATGAAGGTTTTAGAAAGGATTGTTTAGTAGTCCTCACCATTTTTGTAAAATAATGTATCAATAAATGTGATGAGGATTTATTTGAGTATAAATATTGTCTAGAAGATAATATTTGTATTTAAACTCATGCGCTTTACATCGTTGTAATAATAAAGTTGTAGTTGTTTCGCATCATGTATCGACAACTCGTAATGGGTGATGTATACCTATTTGGGGGCGCCACAATGTTGG
Source organism: Panax quinquefolius (assembly GCA_020205615.1). Lineage (NCBI taxonomy): Eukaryota > Viridiplantae > Streptophyta > Magnoliopsida > Apiales > Araliaceae > Panax > Panax quinquefolius. The sequence goes on along the minus strand of CM035163.1, from coordinate 7,068,469 downwards.
TATCGTAGCTTAGGATATGATCTCCATGAGATCGGGAATAGAACTAGAGGGAGAGACGAGTAAATCCTTCGCTAAAGGTGTCCTACCTAAGCTTATTTGTTAGTTGGTCAAGATATAGGATATTATGTGATATATTGATTTCTTAATTAACCCTTTTTTTTTATGACAAGATTTGAGAATGTCGATCGAGAATATTAACAATGGAGTAAATGAGACCGTGGAGATGCTCAGATTTACCAACGAGGAGAACGCGGCAACAGTCGGGCAATGTTCCTCCCGTGAACAAACACACAATCGAAAGATGATGAACGAGGGATGTTTAAGTTTTTTTGCAGCTCATGCAAAATCGCACGAGGAGACTCGTGTTCAAAATACAGGAGGAAATGATAGCAATTCACGGGTTGTCACAACAAGCGCTTCAAAGAGTGGGACCACTGAACTTAAGGGAAAGCCGATCCGATCACGGCGGAAACACGGGTCAAAACAAATTACCAAGATATTCGATGTCTTGGGATGCACGGAGGAACAGAAGGTTCCATTCGCCACCTTTATGTTCCGCATGGCAGGCAGATTCATCGGTGGGAGTCTGTGAAGCGCATCCATCCAACCAAGACTCAAAGATGTCTTGGGAGACGTTTCAGAGACTATTTAATGACAAATACTTTTCCGAAAGTGTTCGCTATATGAAGGAAGTGGAGTTCATCGATTAGAGCAAAACAACATACGCGGTGTCTCAAAGACGAGGCAAAGTTTGCAGAGTTATCCGTGTTTGCACCTCATTTGGTGGAGAATGAGGAACGATGACGCGGATGTTTCTTAGAGGTTTGAAACCCTAAGATACGCCAAGATCTCATTTCTCATAAACTTTCTTTATTCAGATGTTGTAAAAATGTGGCTCAATTATTAGAGCGAGATAACGTAGTACGGCCAACCGAGGGACCATAACCAGGATCGTATCGTAGATAGCATCAATGTAATAATGATAACTCATGAGAAAGAAACAGACGGACAGTAAATGGTAACCACTCGTGGTGGTAATCATGGTCATGAAAATGTAAGAAGCGAAGGGAGGAGATTTTAAAAGAGGAGATTTAACAACGACTATGTGAAGACGACAAAGCACAAGCAAAGAATCGGTTCTAAGGGAGGAGAACGACCACCGGCCATATGCTACAAATGCGAAAAGAGGGACATATCGCCCAAACCGCCCACAATCATTCAAGGTATGCTATAGTTGTGGAAAGGAAGGACATATCGCCGAGATCAGACGCAGAATAAACCTAGTTCAATGGGACGGTGACTCAAAAGATCGTCCCGTAAAAGTCAAAGTCAACGATTCCGGAAGAGCGTTTGTTGGATCGGTCATAATGCGAGGAACCCAAACGAGGTGATCACGGTAAGCTATTTATAAATTCTTGCGAAGTTTATACCTTACTTGATACCGGCATACCCATTCATTTATCTCTCCGCATGTGCTCAACGCTTAAACTTGACTTCGAGAAATTAGACTTTGATCTATCTCGTGGAAACTCCGTTAGAGAAACTTTCATCACATCCATCGCTTATAAATCTTGTTTGATTCAAGTTGGCACCATCACCTTACCCGTTGACCTTATCTCTTTAAAGATACTTGCTTTTGATGTGATTTTAGGGATTGATTGGTTAACTACTCATCATGCCAAAATTGATTGTTTTCGTAAGGTTGTTAGTTTTCATATTCCTAACCAACCCGTTGTATTTAATTCAAGCAACTAAACCATTAAAATCAATCACTATCATATCTAATCATAAAGCTATTCGCTTATTGAAAAACGGATGTCAAGCTTTCTTAGCCCATGTTATGGATTTGAATAAAGACACGCCAAATTTGAATAATATTCTCGTTGTTATCGACTTTCCCGACGATTTCAAGAACTTCCTGGCCTACCCCGTAACGTGAAGTTGAATTCTTTATTGATCTTGAACCCGCACAAAGCCCATTTCTAAAACCCCATATCGAATGGCTCCTATTGAACTTCAGGAGTTAAAGGTCCAACTACAGGAATTGTTGGACATCGGTTTCATTCGCCCCAAGACATCTCCTTGGGGTGCTCCTGCTTTTATTTGTAAAAAAAGAAAGACGGAGTATGCGATTTTTGTATCGACTATCGGAATTGAACCATGTCACCATCAAGAATAGGTATCCTCACCTCGATTGATGACTTGTTTGACCACCTGTAAGGGGCACAATTCTTTTCAAAAATCGATCTTCGCTCCGGATATCATCACCAAGATTAGAATCGAGGATATTCCAAAGACCGCCTTCGTAACTCCCCAGATGGGCATTATGAATTTTAGTCATGTCTTTCTGACTAACTAATGCTCCCGCGGCTTTCATGGATATGATGAACCGAGTATTCAAGGAATATTTGGATCATTCGTTGTTGTTGTTTTTATTGATGACATCCTTATATATTCCAAAAGTCGTGAAGATCATGAGCACCATTTGAAGTCGGTACTCCAAAGGCTTCGTGAAAACCAACTATATGCCAAATTGAAGAAATGCGAGTTCGCTTGAGGAAGTAGCATTTCTTGGGCATGTGGTGGTGTCAAAACATGGAGTATCTGCTGATCCGGCCAAGATTGAAGCAATACAAAGTTGGGAGCAACCAAGTCGGTGATCAAGCACGTTTTTTTTGGGCTTAGCCGGTTATTATCGGAGATTCGTGGAAGGGTTTTCTAATCGCTACTCCATTAACTCGCCTAACTCGGAAGGATACAAAATTCGCTTGGAATGAAGAATGCGAGAAAAGTTTCCAAGAGCTTAAGAGGAGACTTATTTTAAGACTGTTTCTAACAATACCATCCGGTTTGGATGGATTTGTTATCTACAAACGATGCTTCGTGCAAAGGGTTAGGATGTGTTCTCATGCAAACGGGAAAGTCATAGCCTATGCCTCATGACAACTTAAAGAGTATGAGAGGAATTATCCTACTCATGATCTAGAGTTGGCAAGCAAATGCTTTTGCTTAAAGATATGGAGGCACTATCTATATGGGGAGAAAGTGGAGATATATTCGCATCATAAAAGCCTTAAATATTTCTTCACTCAAAAAGAACTCAACACGCAAGTAAAATGACGTTGGCTCGAAAGCTATTGAAAGACTACGACCACACTATTCAATACCATCCCGTAAAGTTTAACGTGGTAAAGCCGACGATTGAGTAGAAGATCATACGGAACGAAAAGCGATGATGTCAAGTATATACGACAGAGCCAACTTTAATAGAAAAAGTTAAGGTTGCTCAAGCCACCAATCTTGAAAGTCGATGCGTATGAAGAAGAAAGTACAAGAAGGAGCTATTCCTAAGTTTAGAATTGATGAAGAAGGAATACTTGAGTCCACTCTAGACTTCTTTGTGTTCCTAACGACTCGATTTGAAGTACAAGATTATGATGGAGGCACACAATACACCATTTGCAATCCATCTCGAAGTACTAAAATGTATCGTGATCTTCTACATACATTTTGGTGGAATAATATGAAGAGAGAGATTGCAAAGTTTATCTCAATGTGTTTAACTTGCTAACGCAGTAAAGGCGAGCATCTAGTACCTAAGGGTCCGCTGCAACCACTTGAGATTCCGGAATGGAAGTGGGAACACATTACCATGGATTTCATTACGGTCTTCCTACGGTTTTTCAAGGCATCAATGCTATTTGGGTTATTGTTGATAGATTAACCAAGTCCGCTTCATTTTTGCCGACACGGAGACTTATTCCTTGAACGCCTTGCTAGTATATGACGTAAATGAGATTGTGAGGTTGCATGGCATGCCTCAGATCCATAGTTTTTCGGATCGTGACCCAAGATTCACTTCAAGATTTTGGGTTAGCTTGCAAAAAGCTATGGGCACGGATTTGCGATTTAGTTCTAAGCATACCATCCCCAAACCGATTTTGACAATCAGAGAGGACTATTCAAACTCTTCAAGATTTATTAAGACTCGTGTCCTAGACTTCAAGGGTAGTTGGGATAAGTATTTACCATTGGTGGAATTCTCCTACAACAACAAAGCTTATCGTGCAAGTATAGGTGTGGCTCCATTCAAGCATTATATGGACGAAAATGTCGTTCTCCAATATGTTGGGATGAGGTGGGTGAAGCAACATTGTTGGGACCCCGAAGTTAAGACGTATGACTCACCGAAAAGATCCAAATGATTCGACAACGATACAAACGGCACAAGATCGACAAAAGAGTTATGCGGATCTTCATCGAAAGGACGTGGAATTTAATGTAGGGGATCATGTATTGTTGCGAAGTTGCTCCATGGAAGGGAGTTACAAGATTTGGGAAGAGAGGAAAGCTCAATCCACGATTTATTGGTCCATTTCAAATTCTTGACCGAGTAGGAAATGTAGCCTATAGACTTGCGTTACCTCGAAAGTATGTCTCGTGTTCATAATGTGTTTCACATATCCGTATTTCGTAAATATGTGAAAGACCCAACCACGTTATCGAAGTTAGAACCGGACGAGATAGCCAAGACTTAACGATGAGGAGGTACTATCAAGATCTTGGATAGAAGGAGCATGTCCTACGCCAAGAAAGGTCATACCACAAGTTAAAGTTTTGTGGAGGAATCATGCTATAGAGGAAATGACCGGGAATTGGAAACGGAAATGAAAGCGAGGTATCCTCACCTTTTCAAACACTGTGTACGTGACGCCAATTTCGAGGACTTAAATTTCATAAGGAGGGAGGTCAGAAGACCCAAATTTTTTTTAAATAAAAAGGAATTTCCTTTATTTATTATTTTGAAATAGTAAGGGTTGATTTGATTAATGTGGATAGTTAAGGGTTAAATACGCAAATATTTCAAAATAAGCAAGTGGTTATAAAATATTCATTTTGTCGGGGAATATTCGTTTGGTCGTGGAATATTCGTACTGTCGGGGAATATTCGTACGACGGCGCAGCCATGTGTGGGCCCCATAACGGAAAGCGATTGGATGAAGAAAACGACAAATATAAGTTGGTTAAAAATAACGGCGTAGTTGTTACCGTTAAAGATCGTTGAATACCCCCTTGGTTAAAATACAAGAATACGCTGTGGTCGCACAAAGAGAAGACACCAGATTGCACAAAGATTGTTGAATTATTGATCCTTACGTAAGAAGGCACTACTCAATAATTTTCACAAGAGTTATCGCTCAATATTTTATTTTATTGATTCAATAATTCATTGCGTTGATATTTTATATTATTGTTGTTCAATAATTGTCACCGCACATTATCTCCATTATCGATCAATAATTCATATTATTTGAATAATATTATTAGATAGCATTATTGGCAATGTCTAGAAAGTTCGTCAAGAGAGAGGTTTGGTCACCTAATTGCGCCGCCAAGAAGGAGAAATCCTTATATGAAAGCCCCTCTTCCCCGGAACTACTGGTCATCATAATTGTGATTTCGTAATATTATTTGTGAATAATTAATTATTGATTCATATGATAAAGAAATATTTATTTTATGTGGATATAAATGATGGATTTATTTATGTGGTTATAAATGAAGAAATTATTGTTGAGGTGTTTTATCAAGATTTTATCGATGGAGGTATATAAAAATTAAATCGTGATTTTTTGAGATATATCATGGGGTTATAATTTTTAATCCGACCGTTGATTGTGGTAATTTTTGGGTATGTTATACATACATAAGTTGAGTATATGTCCACAAATTTTGAACCGTTAAAATGCACTCTAATGATTTGTTATGAATTTTAAGAGGTGTCCGATTCGGAAATTAGGGTTATAATTGATTTTGGTGGAAAATTCTAGAATTGAGTGGGCCCCACTTGTGGTTGGTGAAGAAATGTGCTGAATTTTATTTCAAATGTGGTGGGTGGGCAATAGTAAAGTGTAAAGCCATCGTGCAAGCAAGTCAAGTCCGCGCTTTGCGGGCTAACATTTTCCTATAAATAGAGGGCTAAGTTAGAATTGAAAATCACACCAGAAACAAAGTTTTCTTTCTCTCTCTATATTATTGAGCGTATTTTGTGAGTATTTAGATACTTTGAGAGTTGTTGTTCAAGATAAGTTTCATTCAAAGATCACTTCCGACCTTTCCTTCCAAGTAATCGATTCTTTCGAGGTAAGGGATATTATTTTTTCAGAATGATATTATTTCTTCAATATCATTATGTCGAAATGTCGATCCGAAGTTTTTATCAAATTTGGAACTTTTTCATGTCTGGGTTACTTATTCATGAGTTACTATTCACGAAGTTACTATTCATGAGTTACTATTCACGAAAGTTACTATTCACGAGTACTATTCATGAAGCGTGAAAATGTTTTTTTGTGGAATTTCTATCTTTTGGTGTCTGAGTTACTATTCACGATATACAAGACTATTCACGATACTGAGACTATTCACGATATACAAGACTATTCATCTAAAAAATAAAATTTCTTCTTTTCGTCCAAAATATCTATTCGGATACTAGCTTTGATTGTATCCATGTTTTGATCATTCTTGAATTTTACACCACTATGATTATTTTTGAGGTATTGTTGGACATGGATAAAACAAAGTACTAATCATTAATCCTTAATCCTTGTCATTTTGTTTCACCGGATTCGTTTCTTTAAAAAAATATTTTCATCATCCCTCGCCTTAAATGATGATATTATTGAATATCTTGGCCTCAGTAGTGCAAAGATGAATGATTTCAAGAATATCTTTGGCTCAGTAGTGAAAAGATGAACAGTGTTTAAATGAACATGACTAATCGATGAATATCTTTGGCCTCAGTAGTGCAAAAAGATGAACAGTGTGTTGAGATGAATATGACCGATTGATGAATATCTTCGGCTCAGAAGTGCAAAGATGAATATTTGATTTGAGATGAATATTGATTGATGTTTACAGGATAAAATATTGATGATGGACCGTTAAATTCATAGATTATAGTAGATTTCATTCTCACGTAACTCTTCTATGAATTATTATTTCATTTCATGTAATATTGATTAAAACTTGTTGTCTATCAGTATTCTATTAAATTTTTCCCTCGTTGAAGACTAACGATAATTTGTTGTATATTATCTTAGTCATAAATATTCTTTATCGAGCTAGTTGAGCTCACCCTTTTCCTTTTTGTTCCATTCTTCTCGTGGAGGCTAGAATATAAATAGTATTTAGCCTGGGTATGGAATGAAGGTTTTAGAAAGGATTGTTTAGTAGTCCTCACCATTTTGTAAAATAATGTATCAATAAATGTGATGAGGATTTATTTGAGTATAAATATTGTCTAGAAGATAATATTTGTATTTAAACTCACGCTTTTATTGTTGTAATAATAAAGTTGTAGTTGCTTTTCGCATCATGTATCGACAACTCGTAATGGGTGATGTATACCTATTTTGGGGGCATAATCAGTAATTGAAAACACAATTATCTTTGGTAGTAGTGCATGGATAATTTGTGGTCGTGATCTTAATGAATACACAATTATCTTTGGTAGTAGTGCATGGATAATTTGTGGTCGCGGATACTTAATGAATACACGATTATCTTTGGTAGTAGTGCATGGATAATTCGTGGTCGTGATACTTAATGAATATCCTTGGCTTTTGTAGTGCGTGGATGATTCGATGATATGGATTAATTATTGAAGTGAGTCTCGTGAATGAAATATTAATTCATGGATGTGGTAAAAGTCATCTTTGGTAGTAGTGCATGGATAATTTGTGGTCGTGATCTTAATGAATACACAATTATCTTTGGTAGTAGTGCATGGATAATTTGTGGTCGTGATCTTAATGAATACACAATTATCTTTGGCCGTAGTAGTGCATGGATAATTTGTGGTCGTGATCTTAATGAATACACAATTATCTTTGGTAGTAGTGCATGGATAATTTGTGGTCGTGATACTAATGAATACACGATTATCTTTGGTAGTAGTGCTTGGATAATTTGTGGTCGTGATAATAATGAATACACAATTATCTTTGGCCGTAGTGCTTGGATAATTTGTGGTCGTGATCTTAATGAATACACAATTATCTTTTGTGCGTAGTCATGGATAATTTGTGGTCGTGATCTTAATGAATATCCTTGGCACGTAGTGCGGGGATGATTCGATGATATGAATTAATTATTGGTGAGTCTCGTGAATGAAATATTAATTCATGGATGTGGTAAAAAAGTCATCTTTGGGTAGTAGTGCATTGATAGACTTGGTATGATTATGACCGAGGATTATTCGGTATAATCATGATCAGTAATTGAAAACACGAATATCCTTGGCGGCGATTGGTACATGGATAATTCGTGGTCGTGATCTATTAAAGTGCGTCTCGGCATTATTGGTTTTCTGAGTTGTATATCTTTGGCTAGAAGTAGTGCAAAGATGAATTGTTAATGAATATCTTTGGTAGGATTGCAAAGATGAACTTAATATTTTCAACGATAAAGGTATTCAAGGTATCCTCATCTCTTTATCATACCAGCACGTACCCTAATTTTGAGGGCGAAATTTATAAGGAGGGAGATTGTGAGACCCCAGATTTTATCAATAAAGATTTAAATTTTGTCGAAATAATTTTTTATATTATGGTGTGAATTTGAGATAATATTATAGTTGTGGGTAGTATTTATAAATTTTGCAAAGTATGCAAGTGGTTATATTATATTCGATTGGTGGGGAATATTCGGTTTAGCGAGGGAATATTAAATACAATGACTCAATCATTGGTGGACCTAGCGTAATTATTGTCGGATTGAAAAGCGACAAAAATATTTTATTGAAATAACGGCGAAAGTTTTACCGTTGATCTTGTTGAACTACTCGGTAGTAAAAGTGCGATGAATAATACGTGTGGTTGCATAGTAGATACGGTATTGATTATTGATGCTTATGTGAGAAGTCACTCGGTTTGATTCCATTATTGTCGATTAATAATATGAATTATTATAGCGATAATGACGTTTTATTTTATTCAGTATTATTAACGTAATAAAAGCGAAACATCTTTTATATAAAATAGAATACTTTATTAAAGTTATTTACATAAATAGAATATATTATATTTTATTATGCATAGTGTTGCATAGTGTTTTGCATAGTATTGCATAGTAGTGTTTGCATAGTAAAATGTTTTTATATAAATAGAATATATTATATTTTATTTAAAAGATTTTTCTTTAAATATGGACCGTCGATTAAAGTAAATCAATACGGGACCGTTCATGGATTAATTCTTATGCATTCCATTTTCCTATAAATAGAAGCTCATTCCTTCATTATTTTCTTACGAATTCATTGAAACTAGAGAGAGAAATTATAGAGAGAAGTTTATAGAGAGAAAATTATAGAAAGAAGAAGAGTATTCTACTACTTCACTACTTCTATATTAGGTTCTTTTTTGTAGTGGGTGTTATTCTTTCTTTCTTGAAGAGAACTACATTATTCCATTCATTATTATTACATTGGAATAACTTTTGTAAAAGTGGCATACCCTATACATAACTTTATCACTGGTATACCCTATACTTGGTGAAATCCTTATGTTATTCCATTGCTTATTATTACATTGGAATAACACGTATATGCTGTGATTTACCTATACTTGGTGACATTCTTTATTATTACATTGGAACATCACATGCGTGTGTTTTACACAGGACACGGTTCCGATTTTTATTATTACATTGGAACATCACATGCATGTGTTTTACACAGGACTGGTTAAAATCTTTATCATTACATTGGAATATCTATCGTGTGTTTACACCAGGATGCAGTTCCATCTTTATTATTACGTTGGAACATCCGCCGGTGTGAATTTCACGACACGGTTCCGTTATTATTATTATGTTGGAATAACTTTGTCATGCAAGTACCGCATGCGTGGTGATTTCTTTTGTTATTCCATTCTTTATTATACCCGGTTTGGTTAAAACTTTGACTTCTATATTCCATGAAATTAGTAGAATATCCTTGATATTTGCGTTTCATCCGATATCTTTTCATGGAAATATTCTTACGATCATTCTTGAATTTTACTCTCTGAAAGCGATATTATGTTGACAATTTGGACGTTAATAATTCATGAATTAAATAATTCTTGAACTTGTTTTATTGAATTATTATGTCATTGTCATCATCCTCATGTTATATTATGTTATCTTTGGCTTACGTGCATAGATGAACTTAGTATGATTATGACCAGGGATCAATTGGTATAATCATGACTTGATATAAATGATGTGACAAAAGTCCTCAGTGGCCTGTAATGCAGTGATGGATAGTTTTGGGTATGATTATGACCAGGGGTGATTCGGTATAGTCATGACCATTGATAATTTGATGAAAATCCTTGGCCAAGTAGTACGGGGATGATTAGATGTGGTGGTTTATTTATTGTTGAGTCTCGGTGATAAAAAAAAAATTGATGAAAACCTTTTAAAACCTAAAAGATAGTAGACTTTATTCTCTACTTGACTCTTTTAATGGATTGCATATTCACGCTGCGATTAAGCTGGTTGTCTATTGTATTTTATCGGTTTAACACTTTGTTGAAGGCTAATGATAATTTATTACGCATTATCTTAGTCATAATATTTCTTCTTGGGCTAGTTGAGCTCACCCTTTCTTTCTTTATTCTCTTGTGAAATGTGAACATATTTTGGGACAGTCGGGGAACGAAGTAATGGTCCGGAGGATAGCATTAGTAGTCCTCACTAATACGTGAAATAGTGTGATAATAGTTGTAATGAGGACTCCTTTTGAGTTTGTATAATATCTAGTAGACAATATTTGTATTCAAACTCACAGTTTATGTCGTATTGTACACGACAGTTAGGTTAGTAAGTTGTATTTGAATTTATGTACCATGTAAGTGGCGACCCAAGATGGGTGACGTATACCTAATTTTGGGGGCGTCACACTACGGGCCAAGGATATTCGTGTATTCATCAATGGTCATGATCATGCCAACAACTGTCCATCAATGCACTACGGGCCAATGAGGACTTTTATCACATCATTTGTAACATTACTGTCATGATTATACCGAATAATCTGTGGTCATAGTCATACCAAGTCCATCTATGCACTACAGGCCACAGATGACTTTCAAAAATATAAACACGAGGATGATGATAATGATATAAGAATTCGATAAAACAAGTTCACGAATTAATTTATCCAGAACTAATAACGTCAAATTGTCAACATGATACTTCTTTGTGAGAGTAAAATTCAAGAATGCTCGAGAAGAATATTTCCATGAAAAAGATCTTTGAATGAAGCCTTGAATATCAAGGATATTCCACTAATTTCATGGAGTATAGAAGTTAAAACTTTAACTTATTTGAGTATAATAAATAATGGAATAACAAAAGAAATCACCGGGCATGTGATAGAAAGCATGCACGGAGTTATTCAATGAGAATAATAAATATGGAACCGGTCCCGGCGTAACGCTTATGAGCGTGATATATTACGGAATAATAAATAATGGAACTAGTGTGCAGCGTAAAAAGCATGTGATAGGATATTCAACGTAATAATAAAGAATGGAATAACATAAGGATTTCACCAAGTATAGGGTATGCCACCACTATACAAAGTTATGTATAAGGTATCAGCGATACTCTGAGTTATTCAATAGAATAATAAAAGACGGAATAATATAAGGATTTCACCAAGTATAGGGTATGCCACAGTATCACAAAGTTATTCAACAGAATAAATAAGAATGGAAGAACATAAGGATTTCACCATGTATAGGGTATCTGGCATATCTGAGTTATTCCAATGTAATAATAAAAATGGAATAATGAAGTTTCTCTTCATGAATAAGAAAGAATAACACCCCTCACTTAGTAAAATACACTGGATATTGAAGTAGTGAAGTAGCGAATACTCTTTTTTTTCTCTCTATAATTTCTCTCTAGAGTTTCAAAGTGAATTCGTAAGAAATAATGAAGGAATGAGCTTCTATTTATAGAAGAATGGATTGAATAGTAACTAATTCTGAATGGTCAGATTGATTTACTTTTTAAACGAGACGGTCCAGATTGATTTACTTATTAAAACTTAAAGCATTCGGTCCATCTTGATTTACTTATTAAAACTTTTAAACCAAATGATCCATATTGATTCACTATTATAACTTTCCACCAGGCGGTCCATATTGATTCATTATTATAACTTCAACCAACTGATTCGAAAAATTAAGACATCTCCTCGTGGAATAATATTGTACCCAAATACCCGAATGCACAATACTAGAGTGAATAAGAATGCGAAAGTGAATAGTAACTCGTGAATAGTAACTTCGTGAATAGTAACTTAAGTAAATAGTAACTTGTGAATAAGTAATTTGTAAGACCCCAACTTTTATAAATAAAGATGAATTTTCTATAAATATTATTTTTGAATATTATGGAATAAATTTGATATAATGTTATAGTTGTGGGTAATATTTATAAATTTTGCAAAGTAAGCAAGTTGTTATAAAATATTCGTTTGGTGGGGAATATTCTTTTTGTCGGAGAATATTAAATACGACTGGCTCAATCATTGGTGGACCCCTAGCGGAAGTATTGTCGTAGTTAGAGAAAGCGACAAAATTATCTTTCTATAAAAATAACGGCGGAGGTGTTACCGTTAAAAGCTGTTGAACTACCGTTAGTAAAAAAGTACGATAATCTGGCGTAGTTGTATAGTAACACGTGATATTGATTATTGATGCTTACGTGAAAAGTCACTCATTTATGCTCAATTATTGCTCATGATAATTCTTTGCATCATATCTCTTATATTATTGATTCAATTATTGTCACAAGTATCATCTGTATAATATGTTATAGTATTAAATCAATAATTGAGGCGACAAGTTATAAATGATTAATAATTGTTGAAAGATTAAATATGTGTTGATTAAAAATAAAATGATTTGTGGTAATATTTATTGATCCTTGATGTATATAAAGAGTTTGTTATGAGACGTTTGTGGTAAGTTTGATTATTTTATGGGGGCCATATATGTCATCATCTAAGAGTTACCTTTCGTCAATAGTAATTACCTTTGCGAATAGTAATTACCTTCGTCAATAGTAATTACCTTTACCAGACGTCGAACCACTCGTCGTTTCATTACACAAATAATAAACCACTTGTCGTTTCTCATTACAAAGCGTCGAACCACTTGTCGTTTCACATTACAAAGGGCCGAACCACTTGTCGTTTCACATTCTGAGCGTCGAACCACTTTTCTTTTCATATCACTTGTCGTCGAGCCACTTGCTTTTTTCACATGGCGGTCTTAAGCTAGAAATCTTCTATAAATAGAGGCCTAGTGCTTCATTATTTTTCACTTAATTCATTCAAGCTATAGAGAGAAAGTATAGAGAGAATAAGAGAAAGAAGAAGAGTATTTTGTTCTTACACTCATCGTAAAGTATTCAATCTCTACCAAAAGTAAGGGGTGTTATTCTTTCTTATTCATAAAGAGAAGCTGTTGTTATTTCATTCCTTATTATTACATTGGAATAACTCACATATCGTGGTTTACCCTATACTTGGTGACATTCTTCTATTATTACATTGGAACATCACATGTGTGTTTTACACACGGACTGGTTAAAATCTTTATTATTATTCTATTGGAACATCCGTCTACGTGTGTTTTACACCGGACACGGTTAAAATCTTTATTATTATTTTGTTTGGAACATCCATGTCGTGTGTTTTACAGGACTTGGTTCCATTCTTTATTATTACATTGGAATATCACATGCATGCGTTTTTACGCCGACTGGTTCCGTTATTTATTATTACGTTGGAATAACTTTTGCTGCGTGCTGATCTATCGCATGCATGGTGATTTCTTTTGTTATTCCATTCTTTATTATACCCAATTGGTTAAAACTTTGACTTTATACTCCATGAAATTAGTGGAATATCCTTGATATTTGCGCTTCATCCAAAGATCCTTTCATGGAAATATTCTTCTCGATATTCTTGAATTTTACTCTACAAAGCGATGATCGTGTTGACAATTTGGATGTTATTGGTTCTAGATAAATTAATTCTTGAACTTTTTTATTGAATTCTTATATCATTGTCATCATCCTCATGTTTATATTATGTTGAAAGTCATCTGTGGCACTGTAGTGCATAGATGGACTTGGTATGATTATGACGAGAGACTATTCGGTGTAATCATGACCGTAATGTTACAAATGATGTGGTAAAAATCCTCGAGTGTCCGTAGTAGTGCATTGATGGGCGAGTTGTTGGTATGATCATGATTATTAATGAATACACAAATATTCTTGGCCCGTAGTGCATGAATAATTGTGGTCGTGATACTAAAGAATATCCTTGGGCAGTAGTGCGAGGGTGATTCGATGATGTGGAATATTTATTAAAAGTCGAGTCTCAAATATATAATGATGATGAAAAACCTTTTAAATCATAAAAGATAGTAGATTTTATTTTCTACTTGACTCTTTTAATGGATTCTTTGGTTCATTGTAGTTAAACTTGATGTTCATTATATTTTATCGGTTTAACATTTATTTCAAGGCTAATGATAATTTATTTCGCATTATCTTAGTCATAATATTATTTCTTGAGCTAGTTGAGCTCACCCTTTCTTTCACCATTCTCTTTAGGAAATGAGAATATATTTGGGGACGAGTCGGGGAAGCGGAGTAATGGTCCAGAGATAAAGATTATTAGTAGTCCTCACTATTACGTGAAATAGTGTGATAATAATTGTAATGAGGACTCCTTTTGAGTTTGTATGATATCTAGTAGACAATATTTGTATTCAAACTCACGGTTTATGTCGTATTTATACACTTACGTTATATTAGTAAGTTGTATTTAAATTACATACGTATATCGACTACCCAAGATGGGTGATGTATACCTAATTTGGGGGTGTCACGGTTAGTATCGAGCTTAGGATATGATCCACAGCTAAGATGTGAGAATAGTACTAGGAGGGGAGAGGGGGAATATATCTTCGCTAGTATGACCTACCTAAGTTTATGTCTTATTTTTTATTGGTCGGTCGAAAATATAGGGATAATATGTTACATGTCAATTAACCTTTTGTTTTGTGGCGAGATCGAAAATGACATCGAGAATGTTGAGAATAAGAATGGAGCGCAAAGCGATCGTTGATTCACCACATATCAATAATCAGGATAATGTGCATCGAAGGCGACAATCCTCATGCAAATAACAACACCGACCAAATGATGAATGATCAAATGTTAGGAGGCTTTTATGTAATTCATGCAACAAAGAAGTAGAGAGCGACTCTGTCCAAAACGTAGGTGGAAACACGGAAAACTCTCGGGCGGTCACCGCTAAAAAGTTCAAGGCTGGGACCACCGGGAGTTTAAGGAAGCCAAAACCACTTCGGCGGAAGCATGGATAAAGCAGATTACCAAGATATTTGATGTCTTGGGATGCTCGAGGAGCAAAAAGTTTCCCTTTCACGCCTTTATGTTGCTGAGAGAGTAGATTCTTGGTGGGAATCGGTAAAACGTACTCAACCTCATTGCATTCAAGATATCTTGGGAGAAGTTCAGAGGGAAGTTTCAACGACAAATACTTTCCGAAAGTATTCGCATGAATGATGTAAGACCCCAAATTTTTTTAAATAAAAGGAATTTCCTTTATTTATTATTTTGAAATAGTAAGGGTTGATTTGATTAATGTGGATAGTTAAGGGTTAAATACGCAAATATTTCAAAAATAAGCAAGTGGTTATAAAATATTCATTTTTTCGGGGAATATTCATTTGGTTGTGGAATATTAGATCTTTGTCAGAATATTCGTCGCGACGACCAGTATGACATGTGTGGGCCCCATGTGAAAGCGATTGGATGAGGAAAACGACAAAGTTTGGGTGGTTATAAATAACTGAGCGTAGTTATTACAATTAAGACCGTTGGAATACCGGTGGTTAAAATACGATGAATACGCGTGGTCGCACAAAGAATATTACCAGATTGCATGTAATTGTTGAATTATTGATCCTTACGTAAGATGGCACTACTCAATAATTTTCACATGAGTTATCGCTCAATATTTTATTTTATTGATTCAATAATTGTTGCGTTGATATTTTATATTATTATTGTTTTCAATAATTGTCATCGCACAAGATTTCCCATTATCGATCAATAATTCATATTATTTGAATAATATTATTAGATAACATTATTGGCAATGTCTAGAAAGTTCGTCTAAGGAGAGGTTTGGTCACCTAATCATGGCGCCAAGAAGGAGAGATCCTTATTGGAAAGCCCCTCTTTCCGGAACTACTGGTTGTCATATAAATGTGATTCTAGTAATATTATTTGTGAATAATTAATTATTGATTCATATGATAAGGAAATATTTATTTTATGTGGATATAAATGATGGATTTATTTATGTGGTTATAAATGAAGAAATTATTGTTGAGGTGTTTTATCAAGATTTTATCGGATTGGAGGTATTAAAAATCAAATCGTGGGGTTTTGAGATATATCATGGGGTTATAATTTTAATCCGACCGTTGGATTGTGGTAATTTTTGGGTATGTTATACATACATAAGTTGAGTATATGTCCACAAATTTTGAACCGTTAAAAATGCACGAATGATTTGTTGTGAATTTTAAGAGGTGCTTGATCGGAAATTAGGTTTATAATTGATTTTGGTGGAAAATTCTAGAATTGAGTGGGCCCCACTTGTGGTTGGTGAAGAAATGTGCTGAATTTTATTTCAAATGTGGTGGGTGGCAATAGTAGTGTAAAGCCATCGTGTAGTAAAGCAGTCAAGTCTCGCTTTGGTGGGCTAACATTTTCCTATAAATAGAGGGCTAAGTTAGAATTGAAAATCACACACGTAAACAAAGTTTTCTCTCTCTCTCTCTATATTATCGAGCGTATTTTGTGAGTATTTAGATACTTTGAGAGTTTTTGTCAAGACAAGTTTCATTCAAAGATCACTTGAGACCTTTCCTTCCAAGTAATCGATTCTTTGAGGTAAGGGATATTATTTTTTTCATAATGATATTATTTCTTCAATATCATTATCTTCGAAATATTGATCTAAAGTTTTTATCAAATTTGGAACTTTTTCATGTCTGGGTTCTTATTCATGAGTTCTTATTCACGAGTTACTATTCATGAGTTACTATTCACGAGTTCTTATTCACGAAAGTACTATTCATTAAGCGTGAAAATGTTTTTTTTGTGGAATTTCTATCTTTTGGTGTGAGTTACTATTCACGATATACTCAAGACTATTCATTCATGATACTAAGACTATTCACGATATCGGAACTATTCATAGAAAAATGAAAATTTTTCTTTTCGTCCAAAATATCTATTCGGATACTAGCTTTGATTGTATCCATGTTTTGATCATTCTTGAATTTTACACCACTATGATTATTTTTTGAGGTATTTTTGGACATGGATAAAACCAAAGTACTAATCCTTGATCCTTAATCCTTGTCATTTTGTTTCAATTGGATTCGTTTCTTTAAAAATATTTTTCATCATCCTCTACCTTAAATGATGATATTATTGAATATCTTTGCCTCAGAAAGTAAAAGATGAATGATTTTCAAGAATATCTTTGGCCCAGTAGGCAAAGATGAATGATTTGAAGAATATCTTTGGCCAGTAGTGCAAAGATGAGCAGTGTTTAAATGAACACGACCGATCGATGAATATCTTTGGCCTTTAGTGCAAAGATGAGCAGTGTTGAGATGAACATGACCGATTAATGAATATCTTTGGCCTTTAGTGCAAAGATGAGCAGTGTTGAGATGAACATGACCGATTGATGAATATCTTTGGCTCAGAAGGCAAAGATGAATATTTGATTTGAGATGAATATTGATTGATGTTACTGAGGATAAAATATTGATGATGGATCGTTAAATTCATAGATTATAGTAGATTTCATTCTCTACGTAACTCTTCTATGAATTATTATTTCACCATAATATTGATCCGAAACTTGTTGTCTATTGTATTCTATCGATTTTTTCCCTGTTGGAGACTAACGATAATTTGTTGTATATTATCTTAGTCATAATATTCTTTATCGGGCTAGTTGAGCTCACCCTTTTCCTTGTTGTTCCATTTTTCTTCTCGGGAGGCGAGAATGTAAATGAGTACTAGTGGGGGGTATGGAATGAAGGTTCTAGAGAGAGTTGTTTAGTAGTCCTCACCATTATTGTAAAATAATGTATCAATAAATGTGATGAGGATTTATTTGAGTATAAATATTGTCTAGAAGATAATATTTGTATTTAAACTCACGCTTTATTGTTGTGATAATAAAGTTGTAGTTGTTTCGTACTACCATGTATTTGGCGACTCGAATGGGTTGGATGGAATGGACCTATTTTGGGGTCGTCACGGTTGGTATCGAGCTTTAGGATATGATCTCTGGCGGAGATCGGGAATAGAACTAGGAGGGGAGAGACGAGTAAATCCTTCGCTAGTGTGTCCTACCTAAGCTTATTTGTTGGTTGGTCAATATATAGGGATATTATGTGATTTATAATTTATTTAATTAACCCTTATTTTATGATGATGATTTGAGAATGTCGATCGAGAATATTAACAAAGTGGAGTAAATGAGACCGTGGAGATGCCTGTACTTAACAACGAGGAGAACGCAACAACAGTGGCAATGTACCTCCGTGAATAACACCACCGAAAGCGAGATGATGAACGAGGGATGTTTAAAAGCTTTTGCAGTTCATGCAAAATCGCACGAGGAGACTCGTGTTCAAAAATATGAGGAGGAGATGATAGCAATTCACACGGGTGGTCACATACCAAGCAGTTCAAAGAGTTGGGACCACCGACTGGGAAAGCGGATCCGATCATGGCGCGAAACATGGGTCAAGCAAATTACCAAGATATTCGATGTCTGGGATGCACGAAGGAACAGAAAGTTCCATTCGCTACTTTTTATGTTCCGTGGCATGAAAGGCAGATTCATTGGTGGGAATCGTGAAGCGTACTCCATTCACCGCACTCAAAGATGTCATGGGAGACGTTTCAGAAGCAGTTCAATGACAAGTACTTTCACGAAAGTATTCGCTATATGAAGGAAGTGGAGTTTATTAGACTGAGAGAAGAATAACATGGCGGTGTCCCAAAGACGAGGCGAAGTTCGCGGAGTTATCCGTGTTTGCACCTCATTTGGTGGAGAATGAGGAACGATGACGCGGATGTTTTCGAGAGGTTTGAAACCCAAGATACGTCAAGATCTCATTTCTCATAAATTTTCTCTATTCGGATGTTGTCAACAGGGCTCGGTTGTTAGAAAGCGAGATAACGAGTACGCTCAACCGAGGGACCATAACCGAGGATCATACCAAAGATAGTAGTCATCGTAATAACGATAACCAAATGGAGAAAGAAGAATACGGACAAAGGTGGTAACCACTCTGGTGGTAATCGTGGCCATGAAAATAGAAGAAGCGAGTTGGGAGGAGATTTTAAAAGAGGAGATTCAACAACGACCATGTGAAGACGTCGGCAAGAAGTAAATCGGTTCCAAGGAGGAGAAAGACCACCATCGTATATGTTACAAATGCAATGGAAAGAGGGACATATCATCACCAAACCGCCCACAACAGTTTAAGGTATGCTATAATTGTGGAAAAGAAGGACATATCGCTTCGAGATCAGACGATATCGAAACCTAGTCCGCAATGGGAATGGTGACTCAAAAGGATGTCCCGTAAAAGTCAAAGTCAACGATTCTTGGAAGAGCGTTTGTCGTGACCGGTCAAAATGCGAGGAACCCGAAACGAAGTTAGCACGGTTAGTTAATTATAAATTCTTGCGAAGTTTATACCTTACTAGATACCTGTTCTACCCATTCTTTATCTCTCTTGCTTGCGCCAACGCTTGAACTTGACTACGGAGAAATTAGACTTTGACCTATTTATGGAGACTCCGTTAGAGAAACTTTCATTACATCCGTTGTTTAGAAATCTTGTTTGATTCAGGTTGGCACATTATCACATTACCGTTAACCTTATTTCTATAGAGATATTTGCTTTTGATGTGATTTTAAGGTTAACTACTCATCATGCCAAATTGATTGCTTTTGTAAGGTTGTTAGTTTTCATATTCCTAAGCAACCCGTTATTCAATTCAAGCAATCAAACCATTGTAATCAAACATTTTCATATCAAGCCATGAAGTCATTCGTTTATTACGGATGTCAAGTTTTCTTAGTCCATGTTATGGATTTGAATAAAGACACGTCGATTTGAATAATATTCTATTGTTATTGATTTTTTCCGACGTATTTCTGAAGAATTTCTTGGCTTACTCCCAAAGCTTCGATATTAAATTTTGTATCGACTTTGAACCCCAGACAAAACTCATTTCTAAAATCTCATATCGAATGGCTCTATTGAACTTCGAGGAGTTAAAAATTCAACTATAGAATTTGGTACATGAGCCTTTATCTTGTGACTTTCTTTGTGGAATTCACCCAAGCCGCACTCTCGTAGGGACGCCATATTTAAATGCGATAAGAAATCGATAGGTGTCATTGTGACGTCTTTATCCAAGGTTGGGATATGAGTCACGATTGAGAACAACCTAAGTCGAGAATCGAAATACGTAGCTTTCAGGCTTAGTTGGTTATTATGGAGATTATTGAAGGATATTCTCGAATCGCTATTCCATTATCGCAATGACTCGTAGAGATACAAAATTTGAATGGAGCAAGGAATGTGGGAAGAGCTTCAAGAACTCAAGAGGAGACTCATTTCAAAGACATGTTCGACCATGCCATCCCGGAAAGTTTGACGTGGTAGCCGACGTGTTGAGTAGAAGATCGTATATACAAGTCACGAGTACAATATTGTCAAAGACTCATTTCAGATAATTTACAAATAATAGAGATGGAGATGAAAACTCTAGGTACCCACGTGATGATATACGATACGTGATGATATACGAGTATAATCGACTTTAATCGATAAAGTTAAAGTCGTTCAAGCTACACACCGAGTGATGAATTTGAAGAAGGAGGTGCAAGAAGTTGTTATTTTAAAAGCGAGAATCGGTGAGGTGAGGAAAGCTCAAACCTTCGATTTATTAATCCATTTGAAATTCTCGATCGAATAGGAACCGTGGCCTATAGACTCGCTTTTTTACCGCCAAGTATGACGCGCGTGTTCATAACGTTTTTCACGTGATCGATGTTACGTAAATATGTGGACGACCGAACCACATTATTGAAGTTAGAACCGGACGAGATAGCCAAGACTTAACGACGAGGAGGGTACTGTCAAGATTTTGAGAGGAAAGAACATGACCTATGTACCGAGGTTATACCATAAGTTAAAGTTTTGTGGAGAGAAACCATGCTTATTGAGGAAATGACACGGGAGTTGGAAACGAAATGAAAAAGCGAGGTATTCTCATCTTTTCGAAAACACAGTATCGTCACGTCAATTTCGAGGACGAAATTTCATAAGGAGGGAGGTTGTAAGACCTCAAATTTTTTTTAAATAAAAAGGAATTTCCTTTATTTATTATTTTGAAATAGTAAGGGTTGATTTGATTAATGTGGATAGTTAAGGGTTAAATACGCAAATATTTCAAAATAAGCAAGTGGTTATAAAATATTCATTTTTTTTGGGAATATTCATTTGGTTGTGGAATATTCGCATCGCTTTGGGAATATTAAATGCGACGGTAGCAAATGCCCATGTGTGGGCCCCATAACGAAAAGCGATTGGATGAGGAAAACGACAAAGTTTGGGTGGTTATAAATAACTGGCAGTAGTTGTTACCAATTAAGATCGTTGAATACCCGGTGGTTAAAATACGATGAATACGCGTGGTTGCACAAAGAGTAATACTGCGGTATTACGTAATTGTTGAATTATTGATTCTTACGTAAGATGGCACTACTCAATAATTTTCACAAGAATTCTATCGCTCAATATTTTATTTTATTGATTCAATAATTGTTGCGTTGATATTTTATATTATTATTGTTTCAATAATTGTCATCGCACATGATTTCCCATTATCGATCAATAATTCATATTATTTGAATAATATTATTAGATAACATTATTGGCAATGTCTAGAAAGTTCGCCTAAGGAGAGGTTTGGTCACCTAATTGCGCGCAAAGAAGAGAGATCCTTATTGGAAAGCCCCTCTTTCTGGGAACTAACTGGTCATTATAAATGTGATTCGTAATATTATTTGTGAATAATTAATTATTGATTCATATGATAAGGAAATATTTATTTTATGTGGATATAAATGATGGATTTATTTATGTGGTTATAAATGAAGAAATTATTGTTGAGGTGTTTTATCGTATTTTATCGGATTGGAGGTATTAAAAATCAAATCGGGGTTTTGAGATATATCATGGGGTTATAATTTTTAATCCGACCGTTGGATTGTGGTAATTTTTGGGTATGTTATACATACATAAGTTGAGTATATGTCCACAAATTTTGAACCGTTAAAAATGCACGAATGATTTGTTGTGAATTTTAAGAGGTGTCTGGATTCTAAATTAGGTTTATAATTGATTTTGGTGGAAAAATCTAGAATTGAGTGGGCCCCACTTGTGGTTGGTGAAAATGTGCTGAATTTTATTTCAAATGTGGTGGGTGGCAATAGTAGTAGTGTAAAGCCATCATGTGTATTAAAGTCAAGTCGCTTTGGTGCGGCTAACATTTTCCTATAAATAGAGGGCTAAGTTAGAATTGAAAATCACACCGTAAACAAAGTTTTCTCTTTCTCTCTATATTATTGAGCGTATTTTGTGAGTATTTAGATACTTTGAGAGTTCTTTGCTCAAGACAAGTTTTCATTCAAGCATCACTTGAACCTTTCCTTCCGGCAAGTCTTCGATTCTTTCGAGGTAAGGGATATTATTTTTTCAGTAATGATATTATTTCTTCAATATCATTATCTTTGAAATATTGATCTAAAGTTTTTATCAAATTTGGAACTTTTTCATGTCGGGTTACTATTCATGAGTTACTATTCACGAGTTACTATTCATGAGTTACTATTCACGAGTTACTATTCACGAAAGTACTATTCAAGTAAGCGTGAGCGTGAAAATGTTTTTTTGTGGAATTTCTATCTTTTGGTGTCTGAGTTACTATTCACGATATATCGACCTTTATTCACGATATCTGACAAGACTATTCACGTATACGGAACTATTCATAGAAAAATGAAAATTTTTCTTTTTCGTCCAAAATATCTATTCGGATACTAGCTTTGATTGTATCCATGTTTTGATCATTCTTGAATTTTACACCACTATGATTATTTTTGAGGTATTTTTGGACATGGATAAAACAAAAAAGTCGAATCCTTAATCCTTAATCCTTGTCATTTTGTTTCTTTGGATTCGTTTCTTTAAAAATATTTTTCATCATCCTCGGTCTTAAATGATGATATTATTGAATATCTTTGGCCCGTAGTGCAAAGATGAATGATTTTCAAGAATATCTTTGGCACATGAAGTGCAAAGATGAATGATTTTTGAAGAATATCTTTGGCACTGTAGTGCAAAGATGAGCGGTGTTTAAATGAACATGACCGAATCGATGAATATCTTTGGCCTTTAGTGCAAAGATGAACAGTGTTGAGATGAACATGACCGATTGATGAATATCTTTGGCTGTAGTGCAAAGATGAATATTTGATTTGAGATGAATATTGATTGATGTTACAGGATAAAATATTGATGATGGAACTGTTAAATTCATAGATTATAGTAGATTTCATTCTCTACGTAACTCTTCTATGAATTATTATTTCACCGCGAATATTGATTTAAAACTTGTTGTCTATTGTATTCTATCGATTTTTTCCTGTTGGAGACTAACGATAATTTGTTGTATATTATCTTAGTCATAATATTCTTCTTATCGGGCTAGTTGAGCTCACCCTTTTCCTTGTTGTTCCATTTTTCTTCTCGGGAGGCGAGAATGTAGCGAAAGTACTTAGTGGGGTATGGAATGAAGGTTCTAGAGAGAGAGAGTTGTTTAGTAGTCCTCACCATTATTGTAAAATAATGTATCAATAAATGTGATGAGGATTTATTTGAGTATAAATTATCTAGAAGATAATATTTGTATTTAAACTCACGATTTATTGTTGTGATAATAAAGTTGTAGTTGTTTATGTACCATGTATTTGGCGACTTCTCAGAATGGGTTGGATGGAATGGACCTATTTTGGGGTCGTCACAAATGAGGTGGAGTTTATCAAGTTGGAACAAAACAATATGCCCATCAAGTTGTCAAAACGCAATACGAGGCAAAATTTGCGAGTTATCACAGTTTAAGGCCCCACTTGGTGGATAATGAAGAGAGAGGCGCGAATGTTTTTAAGAGGTTTGAAGCGAGATACGTCAACATCTTATTTCTCATAAAGCGTGTTTGTATTGAGATGTTGTAAATAGGGCTCGATTAGTGGGAGAGCGATAACGAGTCAACGCAACTAAAAGAGAAATGTAAGCAAAATTATAATACCAATGAGAGTAGTCATCGAAGCGGTGACAACAAGCGTGGGGAATCATCGGCCGGATATGGTAACCACTTCGGTGGTAATCGGGGTACAAATAATAAGAATGGACATTTCAAGAAAAGGAGATTCAACAATGATGGAAAGACGTCAAAGACCAAAGACCCGTTGTTAAGGAAGGAGAAAGACCACCTATCATATGCTTCAAATGCGGAGGAGAGGACACATCATCCAAACTGCCATGTCGTCGTCAAAGCATGTTATAATTGTGGAAGAGAAGGTCACTCAGCTCGATTTTGTCATTTATAGAAGACAAATTTAGCTAGGATGGAGGCACCAAAGGCCATCCCGTAAAAGTCAAACCGGTAGTTCAAGGGAGGCGTTTGTTGTGACCTCCCAGAGAGCAAGGAACCCGAATGAGGTCATCACGGGTAAGCTTATCATAAACTCTAATGAAGTCTATACTTTATTTGATACTGGGTTCTACCCATTCTTTTATTTCTCCTACTTGCGCTCATCGATTAAATTCGACTCTGGAGAAATTAGACTTTGACTTATCTGTGGAAACTCCGTTGGGAGAAACCTTCATTACATCCATTGTTTATAAGTCTTGTTTGGTTCAAATCGGTACCTTCACATTACCTGTCGATCTTATTTCATTAAAAATACTTGCATTTGACGTGATTCTAGGGATTGATTGGTTAACTACTTATCATGCAAAAATTGATTGTTTTCGTAAGGTTGTTAGCTTTCATATTCCTAACCAACCTATTATGCGAATTCAAGCGACCAAACCATTAAAATCAATCACGGTCATCTCAAGCCATAAAGCTATTCGTTTATTGAAAAATGGATGTCAAGCTTTCTTAGCTCATGTCACAGATTTAAACAAAAATACGTCAGTTTTGAACGATATTTCTATTGTTAATAAATTTCCTGACGTATTCCCGAAGAACTTCCTGGCCTACCCCGAGGCGTGAAATTGAATTTTGTATCGACCTTGAACCCAGACAAAACCTATTTCCAAAGCCCCATATCGAATGGCTCTTATTGAACTTCAGGAGTTAAAGACCCAACCGCAGGAATTGTTAGACATTGGCTTTATTCTTCCTAGTACTTCTCCTGGGGGTGCTCTGCTTTTATTCGTGAAGAAGAAAGATGGGAGTATGCGACTTTGTATTGATTATCGGGAGTTGAATCATGTCACCATCAAAAATAGGTATCCATTGCCACGTATTGATGACTGTTTGACCCGATTCTTGCAAGGAGCCAAATTCTTTTCAAAGATTGATCTTCGTTAGGATATCACCAATTGAAGATTAGAACCGATGACATTCCAAAGACGGCTTTCGGAACTCCCCAGACGGGCATTATGAATTCTAGTCATGTATCTTTGGATTGACTAATGCCCCGCCGCCTTCATGGATATGATGAACCGAGTATTCAAGGAATATTTGGATCACTTTGTGGTCGTCTTTATTGATGACATCCTTATTTATTCCAAAAGCCGTGAAGATCATGAAAGCAACACTTGAGGTCGACACTCCAAAAGCTTCGTGAATATAAGCTTTATGCCAAGTTGAAGAAATGCGAGTTCGGCTTGAAGAAGTAGCATTCCTTGGGCACGTGGTATCAAGTCATGGAATATCCATTGACCCAAAGAAAGATCAAGCTATTCAAAGCTGGGAACAACCTAAATCAAATGATCAAGTACGTAGCTTTCTCGGTTTAAATGGTTATTATCGGAGATTCGTGGAAGGATTTTCTCGAATCGCTACTCCATCCATTGACTTCGGTGACTCGGAAAGATACAAAGTTCGGTTGGAGCGAAGAATGTGAGAAGAGTTTTCAAGAACTCAAGAGGAGACTTATTTCAGCACCTGTTCTGACAATACCATCTGGCTCGGAGGGATTTGTCATCTACAGTGATGCTTCGGGCAAAGGGTTGGGATGTGTTCTCATGCAACATGGAAAAGTTATAGCCTATGCCTCGCGACAACTCAAAGAATATGAGAGGAATTATCCTACTCATGATCTAGAGTTGGCAGTTGTTGTCTTTGCACTTAAAATTTGGAGGCATTACTTGTATGGGGAGAAAGTGGAGATCTTTACGGATCATAAAAGCCTCAAATATTTCTTCACTCAAAAGGAACTCAACATGCGACAACGACGTTGGCTTGAATTATTGAAAGATTATGATCATACCATCCAATACCATCCTGGAAAAGCGAACGTGGTAGCTGACGCATTGAGTAGAAGATCATATGCAAGTACGAGTGCGATATTGTCAACGCAAAGGCCCATTTTGTGTGACTTGCAAAGGATGGAGATAGAGTTAAAGACTCCAGGGACGCATATGATGATGGCGAGTATACGAGTAGAACCGACTTTAATTGATAAAGTTAAAGTCGCTCAAGCTACTGCACTGAGGCGATGCGTATGAGGAAGAAAGTGCAAGAAGGTGCTATGCGGAAGCAAGAATCGATGAAGAAGGAATACTTGAGTCAACTCCTGACTTTGTGTTCCTAACGATTTTCGATTTAAAGTATAATATCATGATGGAGGCGCACAACACACACATTTGCAATCCATCACAGGAGTACCAAAATGTATCATGATATTCATCATACATTTTGGTGGAGCAATATGAAGAGAGAGATATATTTGTTTATCTCAAGGTGTCTAATTTGTCAACGAGTTAAAGCGGAGCATCAAGTACCAAAAGGTCCATTGCAACCACTTGAAATTCCAGAATGGAAGTGGGAGCACATTACCATGGATTTCGTTCATCGGTCTTCCTAAGGTTTCTCAAGGCATTGATGCGATTTGGGTCATTGTTGATAGATTGACCAAGTCGCTCATTTCTTACCGATACGAGAAACTTATACACTTGAACGTCTTGCTTTCAGTATGTACATAAACGAGATTGTAAGATCGCATGGTATGCCGCAGTATCCATAGTTTCGATCGAGACCCAAGATTCACTTCACGATTTTGGGTTAGTTTGCAAAAAGCTATGGGCACAGATTTTACGATTTAGCTCGGCATATCATCCTCGGACGGACGGACAATGGAGAGGACTATTCAAACTCTTGAAGATCTATTAAGACTCGTGTCCTTGATTTCAAAGGAAGTTGGGACAAGTTCTTACCATTGGTGGAGTTTTCCTACAACAACAGCTTATCAAGCAAGTATTGGCATGGCTCCATTCGAGCGTTGTATGGAAGAAAGTGTCGTTCTCCAAAGATCTTTGGGATGAGGTGGGTGAAGCAACGTTGTTGGGACCAAAGTTGGTACGTATGACTACAAAAAAGATTCAAACGATCCGACAACGTATAAAAACCTCACAAAATCGACAAAAGAGTTATGTTGATGTTCATCGAAAGGACGTGGAATTCGATATAGGAGATCATGTGTTGTTTAGAGTTGCTCCATGGAAAGGAGTTACAAGATTTGGAAAGAGAGAAAACTTAATCCTCGATTCATCGGCCCATTTTTAATCCTCGATCGAGTAGGAACTGTGGCCTATAGACTCGCTTTACCGCCAAGTATGTCTCGTGTTCATAACATTTTTCACATATCCATGTTACGTAAATATGTGAAAGACCCGAACCACATTATTGAGTTAGAACCGGACGAAATAGCGGAAGATTTGACGTATGAAGAGGTTCCTGTTCAAATCTTGGATAAGAAGGAACATATTCTACGCTCCAAGGTTATACCTCAAGTCAAAGTTTTGTGGAGGAACCACGATGTTGAGGAAATGACTTGGGAGTTAGAATCTGAAATGAAATCAAGGTATCCTTACCTCTTCGACATACCAGTATCGCATTCCCTAATTTCGAGGGCGAAATTTCATAAGAAAGGGAGGTTGTAAGACCCCAACTTTTATAAATAAAGATGAATTTTCTATAAATATTATTTTTGAATATTATGGAATAAATTTGATATAATGTTATAGTTGTGGGTAATATTTATAAATTTTGCAAAGTAAGCAAGTTGTTATAAAATATTCGTTTGGTCGGGGAATATTCTTTTTTTGTTAGGGAATATTCGCACGACGGCTCAATCATTGGTGGACCCCATTAACGTAAGTATTCATTTCGTATTGAGAAAACGACAAAATTATCTTTTATAAAAATAAACGGCAGAGGTGTTACCATTAAAACTGTTGAACTACCCTTAGTAAAAAGTACAA
This sequence comes from Panax quinquefolius, assembly GCA_020205615.1. Lineage (NCBI taxonomy): Eukaryota > Viridiplantae > Streptophyta > Magnoliopsida > Apiales > Araliaceae > Panax > Panax quinquefolius. Next base: position 7,039,685 of record CM035163.1, on the reverse strand, counting down.
GAATACGCGTAGTTGTATAGTAAGACACGATATTGATTATTGATGCTTACGTGAGAAGTCACTCAACTATGCTCAATTATTGCTACAAGAATCTTTGATCATATCTCTTATATTATTGATTCAATTATTGTCACAAAGATTATCATCGTATAATATGTTATAGTATTAAATCAATAATTGAGACGACAAGTTATAAATGATTAATAATTGTTGAAAGATTAAATATGTGTTGATTAAAAATAAAATGATTTGTGGTAATATTTATTCAATCCTTGATGTATATAAAAAGTCATCATTATGAGGCGTTTGTGGTAAGTTTGATTATTTTTGGGGGGCCCATATGTCATCATCTAAGAGTCTCTTCGTCAATAAGTAATTACCTTCGTAATTACCTCGTCAATAGTAATTACCTTTGTGAATAGTAATTACCTTTCAATCGATAGTAATTACCTTTACAGACGTCGAACCACTTGTCGTTTCACATTACAAAAGCGCCGAAACACTTGTCGTTTCACATTAAAGCGTCAAACCACTTTTCTTTTCACATCACCAAATCGTCAAGCCACTTGCCTTTTCACATGGTAGAAATGCAAGTTAGAAATCTTCTATAAATAGAGGCCTAGTGCTTCATTATTTTTCACTTAATTCATTCAAGCTATAAGAGAGAAAGTAGAGAGAGAATAAGAGAGAAAGAAGAAGAGTATTTTGTTACTACACCACTCGCAGTATTCAATCTCCTACCAAAAGTAAGGGGTGTTATTCTTTCTTATTCATGAAGAGAACTGTTGTTATTCCATTCCTTATTATTCGTTGGAAATAACTCGTATACGTGGTTTACCCTATACTTGGTGACATTCTTCTATTATTCATTGAACATCATCCTGCATCGTGTGTTTTACACAGGACTGGTTAAAATCTTTATTATTATTCTGCTCGAACATCACGTACGTGTGTTTTACAGGACACGGTTAAATCTTTATTATTATTACATTGGAACATCCCGTCTCGTGTGTTTTACTGTGGGACTGGTTCCATTCTTTATTATTTCGTTGGAATATCCTATCTGCGGGTTGCTTTTTTACGTGGGACTGGTTTCCGTTATTTATTATTATTTATTATTTCGCTGAATAACCTGTCTGTAAGGCTCTATCGCATGCATGGTGATTTCTTTTGTTATTCCATTCTTTATTATACCCGGTTGGTTAAAACTTTGACTTCTATACTCCATGAAATTAGTGGAATATCCTTGATATTTCGCTTCATCCAAAGATCCTTTCATGGAAATATATTCTTCGAGTATTCTTGAATTTTACTCTACAAAGCAAAGATATCATGTTGATAATTTGGATGTTATTGGTTCTAGATAAATTAATTCTTGAACTTGTTTTATTGAATTCTTATATCATTGTCATCATCCTCATGTTTATATTATGTTGAAAGTCATCGTGGGCTCAGTAGTGCATAGATGGACTTGGTATGATTATGACTGAGAGACTATTCGGTGTAATTCGCTTAATCGTAATGTTACAAATGATGTGGTAAAAATCCTCAATTGGCCCGTAGTGCATTGATGGACGAGTTGTTGGCATGATCATGACTATTAATGAATACACAAATATTCTTGGCCGTAGTAGTGCATGAATAATTGTGGTCGTGATACTAAAGAATATCCTGGTCAGTAGTGCGGGGTGATTCGATGATGTGGAATATTTATTAAAAGTCGAGTCTCGGCCTATATGATGATGAAAAACCTTTTAAATCATAAAAGATAATAGATTTTATTTTCTACTTGACTTTTTAATGGATCTTTGGTTCATTGTAGTTAAACTTGATGTTCATTATATTTTATCGGTTTAACATTGTCAGAGGCTAATGATAATTTATTTCGCATTATCTTAGTCATAATATTTTTCATTGAGCTAGTTGAGCTCACCCTTTCTTTTCATTCTCTTGAGGAAATGAGAATATATTTGGGACGAAGTCTGGGGAAGCGGAGTAATGGTCGAGAGGATAGCATTAGTAGTCCTCACTATTCGTGAAATAGTGTGATAATAATTGTAATGAGGACTCCTTTTGAGTTTGTATGATCTCTAGTAGACAATATTTGTATTCAAACTCACGCTTTATGTCGTATTATTGTACGGCTACAGTTATATTTGTCCCCGAATACGATTGAACAATATAACCTCAAACATCAATTATCATCGAAATAGATGTCGATTTCTACTAACACAAATAATCCCAACACAATGAAACTATCAAATTCATCTTTAATCAACACGAACTTATTCATCATTAATATTATAACTCACAATATTTAACAACGAGGTTGTTCCGAGAAAGAGGGGCTTTCAATAAGGATTTCTCCCTATTGGTAGCGCGCAATTAGGTGACCAAACCTCTCTTGAGCAGAACTTCTAGACATTGTAAATATTGTAATTTAATAATATGAATAACTTTGTCGTCTCAATTATTGATTTAATAATATAACATATAATGCAGATGATATTGTGATAATAATTGAATCAATAATATAAGAGATATGATGCAAACAATTATTGTAGCAATAATTGAGTATAAGCGAGTGATTTATCACGTAAGCATCAATAATCAATACTGGTGCTACTATGCAACCACGCAGTATATCTTGTACTTTTACTACTGGGTAGTTCAACGGTTTTAACGGTAAAACCTCGTAGTTATTTTTTATAAAATATTTTTATCGTTTTCTCAATCCGACAATAATTCTGTTGTGGGGTCCACCAATGATTGCGTCGTTGTACGAATATTCCCAGCTAAAACGAATATTCCCCGACCAATCTAATATAATACAACAATTTGCATACTTTGCAAAATTTATAAATACTACCCACAATTATAACATTATCTCAAATCCACACCATAATATTCAAAAAAATATTTTGAGAAAATTAAATCTTTATTCGTAAAATTTGGGATCTCACAATCTCCCCTCCTTATGAAATTTTACCCTCAAAATTTACGTACGTACGCACGTATCTTAGAATGGATGAGGATACCTCTTTCATTCGATTCTAACTCTTGAGGTATAACCTTTAAGCGTAGAATATATTCGAGATTTTAACAGTACATCTTCATACGTTAAATTATCCGCTATCTCGTCCGGTTCTAAATCAATAATGTGGTTGGGTCGTCCACATATTTACGTAACATCGATACGTGACAAGCGTTATGAACACGCAACATATTTGGCGGTAAAAGCGAGTCTATAAGCCATAGTTCCTACTCGATCGAGGATTTCAAATGGGCCAATTAAATCGAGGTTGAGATTTCCTCTCTTCATCGATTCTTGCTTCTAGAATAACCCTCTTGAACCTTCTTCACATTCGAGTATGTAGCTCAAAGGTAACTTTAGCTAAAGTCGCTTTAACTTTATCGATTAAAGTTGATTCTACTCAGATATTAACTTATCTTCATCGTAGGTTTAGTATATTCGCATTTTCGTAAATGCGTAAATATCGATTTTTACACTCGCGTCGGCTACCATGTTTGTTTTTCCACGATGGTATTGAATGGTACAATCGTAATCTTCAACAGCTCGAGCCAACGTCTTTGGCTCATGTTACGTTTGTTTTGGGTGAAGAAAATATTTGAGGGTTTAAGAAATGGGTTTTGTCTTTCGGGTCAATACAAAATTCGATTTCACGCCTAGGGTAGGCTAAGAAGTCTTCAAGAATACGTCAAGAAATTTATTAATGATAGAAATATCATTCAAAATCGTGACTCTCATCCAAGACTTGGATAACACGTCACATTGATACCTATCAACTTGCCATCATTATTCATGACGTCGCTACTGTGAAGTCTAGCCCGGTGCATTCCACACAAGGAAGTCAACAAACAAAAGGGCGGGGGGCTCTTTACTTATGGCTCGATATAACAATGATTGACTTTAGTGGTTTGGTTGCTTGAATTAGCATAACATGAGTTGGTTAGGAATATGAAAGCTAACAACCTTACGTAAAAAGCATGATGAGTAGTTAACCAATCGATTTCTAAAATCACATCAAAGGCAAGTATTTTCAAAGAGATAAGATCGACAGTAACGTGAAAGTGTCGATTTGAATCAACAAGATTTATAAGCAAGTGGAGGTAACAAAGGTTTCTCTAAAGAAGTTTCAACCAATAAGTCAAAGTCTAACTTCTCGAAGTCAAATTTAAAATTTGAACGTTGAAAGCAAAGCAGAGAGATAAAATAATGGGTAGAACCGGTATATCTAATAAGTCATAGACTTCGCATAAATTTATAATTAACTAACCCGTGCTAACTTCCGTTCGGGGTTACTCGCTCTTTTTGAAGTCACGAAAAACGCTTTTTCTGAAACCATTCGACTTTGTTTTTGTTCATTATCGACTTTGATTTGCCACCATTCTCGTCATTTGGACTTGACTTCTTTGGTGGTAACAAAATCGAGTTAAATGACCTTCTCTTCTTGAAATTTCATACTTCTATTATCTTGGCCATAATTACCTTACCGAAGTGGTTACCATTCTTGGCATGATAATTTCCACGATGGTCATCATTGTTCGATGGACGTTGTCACCGCTTTCAATTATTATTATATTCGTTGTTATTGGTTATTACTTTTTCTTTGAAATGAATCAATCAAGCTCTCATTGTGCTTTCATTACTTATCTCAAAGATTTCATGGATGCCATTTCTCAAACTAAATTTCACAAAACAAGGATTAAGAAACATATCACATATTATCCCTATACTCGACCAACCAATTAAATATCAAATAAACTTAGGTAGGTCATACTTAGCGAAGGAATTCTTGCCTCGACTCCTCCTAGTTCTTATCTCACATCTCGCCAGAGATCATATCCCTAAGTTTTGATACAAACTGTGACTCGCAAATCAAGGGTTGGATAAGCATATCACATATTATACCTATCGACCGACCAATTAAATACCAAATAAACTTAGGTAGGTACGGAAGTGAAGAATCCCGTCTCATCCCAAGAGTTGGAAGTCACCAGATAAAGGCTTGAGGATCTTATCCTAAGCTTTGATACCAATCGTGATGAGCCCCAAAATAGGTATACATCACCCATCTTGGGTCGCATGAGATACATGAAATGTAATATAAATACAATCTTAAATATACAACAAAAGTGTGAGTTTTAATACAAATATTGTCTTTAGACAATATCCACTCTAGAATAAGTCCTCATTACAATTATTATCACACTATTTCATAGAATAGTGAGGACTACTAATGCTATCATCCGGACCATCACTCCAGTTCCCGACTAGAGTCTGCTATATTCTCATTTCAAGAGAGAAACGGTGAAAGAAAGGGTGAGCTCAACTAGCCCAAGAAGAAATATTATGACTAAGATAATGCGCGGGATAAATTATCATTAGCCTTCAACAATGTTAAACCGATAAAATACAATAGACATCAAGTTTAACTGCGCAGACGGAATAAGCAATCCATTAAAAGAGTCAAGTAGAGAATAAAATCTACTATCTTTTATGATTTAAAAAGTTTTTCATCACTTTTATCGGTGAGACTCGACAATTAATAAATAATCCACATCATCCCCTTGACTACGGCGCCAAGGATATTCATTAGGGTCACGACCACAAATTATCCATGCACTATGGGCCGAGGATATTCGTGTATTCATCAATGGTCATGATCATGCAACAACAATCGTCCATCAATGCACTACGGCCAATGAGGACTTTTATCACATCATTTGTAACATTACGATTCATGATTATACCGAATAATCCTCGGTCATAATCATACCAAGTCCATCTATGCACTACCAGCCGTGATGACTTTCAAAAAAATATAAAACATGAGGATGATGACAATGATATAAGAATTCAATAAAACAAGTTCACGAATTAATTTATCCAGAGAACTAATAACGTCCAAATTGTCAACATGATACTTCTTTGTAGAGTAAAATTCAAGAATGCTCGAAGAATATTTCCATGAAAAGATCTTTGGATGAAGCTTAAATATCAAGGATATTCCACTAATTTCATGGAGTATAGAAGTTAAAACTTTAACCAATTGAGTATAATAAATAATGGAATAACAAAAGAAATCACCGGACATGATATAGATAAGACATAACTGGAACGGAAAGTGAGTTATTCCACGAGAATAATAAATATGGAACCAAGGAGTCCCAGACGTAAGCGCATACAGACAAGGATATTCAAGCAGAATAATAAATAATGGAATAAAGGTCCGTAAAAACATTATGGATAGGATATTCCAGCATAATAATAATAAAGAATGAAATAATATAAGAGATTTCAAGTATAAGTATAGGGTATATTACAACATATAAGGTTAGAATCAAATAGGGTAAAGAATGGCACAAGATATGTAAAGTTATTCAATGTAATAATAAAGAATGGAATAATATAAGGATTTCACAAGTATAATAGTATATGTAATATGTATAGCGTATACATGATATTCCAATGAGAATAATAAAGAATGGAATAATGTAAGAATTTTATTTCATCGGGATTATATAGTAATTCCGGAATAATAATAAAGAATGGAATAACATAAGGATTTCACCAGTATAGGGTATGCGGTCAGATATCTGAGTTATTCCAATGAATAATAAAGAATGGAATAATGAAGTTCTCTTCATGAATAAGAAAGAATAACACCCTTACCACCGTAAAGTAAAGAAAGTAAAAAGCTGGATATCGAAGTAGTGAAGTAGAAGAATACTCTTCTTCTTTCTCTCTATAATTTCTCTCTAGAGTTTCAAATTGAATTAAGTAAGAAATAATGAAGGAATGAATTCTATTTATAGAAGAATGGATTGAATAGTAACTAATTTCTGAGCGGTCATTCAGATTGATTTACTTTTAAAAATTGATTTACTTAAAACTTAAAGCAACGGTCCATCTTGATTTACTATTAAAACTTTTAAACCAAATGATCCATATTGATTCACTATTATAACTTTCCACCAATGATCCATATTGATTCACTATTATAACTTCAACCAACTGATCCTACAAAAATTAATACATCTCCTCATGGAATAATATTGTACCCAAATACAGAGTGAGAATGCACAATACTAGAGTGAATATGAATAGGGTGAATAGTAACTCGTGAATAGTAACTCGAATTAAATGAAGTAACTTGTGAATAGTAACTTCATGAATAGAATAACTAATGAATAGTAACTCGTGAATAGTAACTCCGACACGAAAAGTTCCCCGAATACCCGATTGAACAATATAACCTCCAGACATCAATTATCATCGGAATAGATGTCGATTCTACTAACACAAATAATCCCAACACAATGAAACTATCAAATTCATCTTTAATCAACACGAACTTATTCATCATTAATATTATAACTCACAATATTTAACAACCAAGTTGTTCCCAGGAAAGAGGGGGCTTTCCAATAAGGATTTCTCCCTATTGGCGCGCAATTAGGTGACCAAACCTCTCCTTGACAGAACTTCTAGACATTGTAAATATTGTAATTTAATAATATGAATAACTTTGTCGTCTCAATTATTGATTTAATAATATAACATATAATGCAGATGATACTGTGACAATAATCGAATCAATAATATGAGAGATATGATGCAGCAATTACTGTAGCAATAATTGAGTATAACTGAGTGATTTATCACGTAAGCATCAATAATCAATACCGTGTGCTACTATGCAACCACGCCAGACATCGTACTTTTTTTTACTACTAGGGTAGTTCAGCGGTTTAATAAAGAAAACCTCCGCCGTTATTTTTAAAAAAATTTTTTCGTTTTCTCAATCCGACAATAATTACATCATGGGGTCCACCAATGATTGTGCAGTTATACGAATATTCCCCGCTAAAAAGAATATTTCCGACCAATCGAATATAATATAACAACTTGCATACTTTGTAAAATTTATAAATACTACCCAATTATAACTATAACATTATCTCAAAAAAATCCACACCATAATATTCAAAAAAATATTCTCAGAAAATTAAATCTTTATTGTGGGTAAAATTTGGGTTCATTAGAGGACTGGATCTTTTGATTTAAATTGGAGATTTGTTCTTCTACCGAACTAAATTTGTCCTTGGTCTGCTCAAAATTCATGTTCACTTGATTCTGAATTTTCCCCATCCGATCTTCAATGGTCCTCAGATCTTTTTCATGCCTTTGTAAGCTGATTTTGGTGGCGAATTCCGCCATAATCTCGGCCCAATGACGGCTTTGATACCAATTGTCACAATCTGAACTCATAACTACCGAATAAAAAGCTTGTGACTCAGTCATGGACGTATAACAATAAGGAACTGGATTCAAAGTATCCAAATAACTAGTCATGCAAGGATAATGAATTGACATCGAGCAAGATGAAAGAAAAATAACAATAAAGGAAATGATAGAAAATAAATAGAAAAATTGATTTTTCATTTGATTGATGCCCCTCTCTAAATACCAATGAGTGTATATATAGAAAATTATCCTAACATCTATAATTTCTACTAAAACCAAATTAACCTCACATTTGGAGTAAATTACACCCATGCCATTTATTAGCTATTGTGACATAATACATATTAAATACATAAAGATTTCCAACAAAAGTTTTTACTTAAAAGAAAAATTCTACTTCTAAACATGCCAAATGCACACTGCTCATTGATCTTGGGGGTTAATCCAGAATACAATATTACATCAAGTTTTTGAACAATAATTTATATCCTGCAATGTGTGGATAAGCACATTTTTTTTCTTACAAGAATGTTTATAATTTGCAACACTGTAAGGAAGACTAGAATATAGTTAATTAATAATTATAAGACTAAGAACTCTTAATTTTCTTCCTTTAATTCATCATTGTGTTCTAGTATGAAATGTGGGCAGACCCTATTTGGTTCACCTCTTGTCCACAAAATCTTCAAATCCCCCCTTTTCTTTCCCAGTGTTAAAAATGTGCCTGCATCAACATAGGGAATTTAGTGCATATTGTGTGATTGGTAGAATTTATTTGTGTCCCATGTAGGTTTATTAGGTATTTCATATGATAAAGAGTTGCCGAGACTTGAAAGAAAGAGAGATTTACCAAGCGTGAAAGGGACAATGTATAGCAAAGCTGGTTGACCATGGCCATCCATAAGGTTTAATGCAACGTACGTAATAAGAAGACCTGCCATGTATTTCAGAGTTTTATATCCAATATCTTCTCATAATATAAAGTTCCAACCATAATGACTACATAAAACCGATAAAGGAACTGCACACAACAGTAAATATTTGTAGTTCATTTTAATAGCCAGACAGTCGGACACTAGGAAGATTTTATTATTTTTTTATTTCATTTCATACCTAATCCATAAGCAAACATTGCCCAGAAAAAGTATCCAGCTCGAAAAGTCTTCTTAGCCAGCCAATCATATCTGTAAGGACAGCTTATGAGAAATCATAATTCACAGGGAAAAAAAGAGAGTCAAAGAGCACTATAACAAAATGATTTAGCACTTAAATTAAAATATTTTCCAACTTACAACTAGTTGTTTCACCAACCTTGTCAATTGAAATATATCAGATTCCGTGGAACCCTTCCTTTTTTTAAAAAAAAGTTATTTTACAGAAAGGGAAGCAGTAGAAATTCAATGGTTGCTTGACCATCCAAAGAAGACGAGCTAGAAGAAGATCAAAACTTTTCACCTCTCAGCAGTCAAGTACAGGTGAAGAGAGAAGAGGGGAGTAAACAAATCATAATAGAGAGCAAGCACTTAGATTGATACTGAAAATTTTCTTATTAGAGGCTTAGAGGACTTCAAGTGAATAATTCAGGATTTGGAAGGTCCAAGATTATGCAGTTGTAACTCTTCATCATACTTATTGTTAACATCAGCAGGAAATTTAACAAAGTCAACACCCTGAACTCTGCTTAATTTGACAGAAGATAATCGAATAGGATATACTTAAATTAATGAAGTTTAAGCTCAAAAACTTTCAGAAAACAATGACCAATGCAATCAAATCTCCTGTAAATAAGACAAGTGTGCAGAAGTCGCACCTAAGTGAAAATGCAATTAGTAATCCAGGTAAGAGAATGTCCCCAAAGCCTATGATGCTAAAACCACCCCATGGATCAAACATGCGCGGAATTTTAAGCAGCATCGGAATACCATCCTCGCCACTTCTATCACCCCGAGCTACCTATAAATGTATGTATATTCCAAATTACTATGTGCTTAAAAGCAGAATCACTTTAATCAATGTCATGACTGTAATACTGGTAAACTAGAGTTCAGGGGCTTACTTACCACAATCATCACGCTTTCGTTGAATAATTTTTTAGAAACAAACACCCAAAATATGTCGTACAGAAAGGCGCAACTTAGAAGAACTGTACCCACCTGATTAGCAAAAAGATCATATTATGACGAATGCATACAATTTAGTAAAGTATGCTTTTGTTTTTGAAACTGAGTATAGAATACTGATATGAGATTAAGTACAAAGTGATTAAGATATATTGTGAGAATATATATTGATTAACAAAAAGAAAATGGAAAAAAAAAAATGAAGGAAAAAAAAGCAATAACAGACAGTAAAAGGAAGCAAAGCAACCTCAAAATGCATTCACTAATTAACTATCTTAAAAATGGTAATTTGACACCTGTAACAGGACATCAGCCTTTCAAGTTTTACATGATTCACATGTTAGGTTGACCTCAAGTACAAGTAAGTCATATTTATCAGTGGTACTATTCGATAATATATTAATATACAATTCGAAAGTAAACCAAGAAAGCCTAATGCATAGTAGTAAGTTTAAGCAATCGAATTATAGATTAGTATGAATTATTACCTTGAGATTAGGAACATGGACAATCTGAAGAACTGTAACAATCAGCGCAATACCCTGAATGAAAAGAGCAATAAAGTATCATTATTTGATTCCTACTGGGCTGTAGAACTTGATCTAATGTTTAACATTGATCTAAACTAGGAGGTACCCTTGTGGTTGTGCATCCATATAAGTATGGTACAACAGTAAGCAGAGGGAGGATTCAGAAAGAGAGCTTATGATGAGGGAGCCCATAATACAATGAGTCAAGTCCATTTATAGTTGGTGCACATAAGAACAATGATGGTAGGTATGAGACTAGCTTAAAATTTGTAGCATTCGACATCCACCTTAGTCTTGTTTTGGTCAAGGATGAAATGGAAATCCTAATAAGAAAATAATCTACACCGGAAATAATCTACAGCGCAATGCAAACTATCCAACTGAGGAAATGTCATGTGATCGACAATTGTGTTCACCAACTATACCAAGAGGCACACTTTACCAATCACAATAATTCATTTGCAAAAAAATAATCATGCTTTAGGATGTTTTCTGTTTCGTTGGTTTGTAATGATGCTCAATCTGCTGTTCTTATCATAGAGCACGAAAAATATATTTTTTTCCATCTTGTATTTCTTTTCCCTTCTAGATAAACTTGTCTCACAAGAGTTCACAATATAATTAGAAGGCCAATACACAAGGTAAGAATATTGCATCTAAACAAGAGCAGCACGATGTATCTAAAATATTTAGACGTTCATAGAAATATAATCGAGAAGTTTATCCTTACAAGAATATCTTGCCCTATCCAGGCAAAGGAAACGGTCGTCCGATATACTGCCCAAACAACTGCAAAAGCTATGCAGAATGGGGAAACAGCCAAAGTAAGGTATGAGACAGCTCCAAAGAAGGGAACTTTAATGAATGACTGTCCAGAACTTTTAAACCACCTGAAAAAAAAGTATGTATGCACTTAATCCCAGAGACAACAGTAAAAATCATTCATACTGAAGGCTGCAATCCAGCAGAACATCCATTCACCATCAAAGATGATCAAGTGAGCATAAAGAATCCCTTTCAAATGTGAGTTATACATGCCCATTTCATATGCAAAATAGTTGATATGATTTTGATATTCTTATCAAACTGGGTAAGACTAACAGTATGTTCGAGGCTCTAAAAATTTATAAGATAAACAAGACCTAGAGATTGTTTTCTGAGTACTCATAATCACTTATCATAGCATGGTGAACAACAAATGTCAAGAAGATAAATAATGCACCTTGATAGTAAGGCCACTAAGCAAGTTTGCAATCCCTGCAATACAATAAAGAAAACATTTAGAAGTACTTCAGGAGAATAGAAAAACAGCAAAGACAAATAAAATGCCATGACCTCAAGTTTCAATACTATTTAGTGAAATATGGGTGTACAAAATAATATGTTTCTGTAATATCAAAGAAGAGATATATACCATGCTTGTATTGCCAGCTAAACATATAGAGATGGTAACTAGGACATAGAAAGGAATTACTCACACCTCTATACCACCTATGCAAAAGAGAACCACCAAGAGTTCAACAAACCAGAAGGACATCAGCCTGTAAAATATCACTAAGAAACACGAGGCAATGACAACAAACAAGACTGCTGATGTCATATTAATATCCACTACACCGCTCACACCAACAGCCTTTGTGAATGCAAGTTCATCAGAAGCATCCTACAAGAACCAAATGATTTCATAGATCAGTAAACTTTTTAATTTAGTTTTTTTTTGAAAATTGTGGATCAGTAAATTATGGGCTTTCAAGAAGCCAACCCCCTTTTTACAAGGAAACAACAGCAATCCATAGTTGGATACTAATTATTGGTAAGGATGACCTTTAATAGCTTGTCTTGTTCAATAGCTGCTTCTCTGGCACTCCATGCTGACCAATAGGAGGCACATACAATGGTACCAACTGCCATTAGCCATAAAAATACTTCTGCTACGTCCACTACTGGTCGCCGTGGAGAATATAACTGCACAGAAACTGCGGGACAATTCCACAACCTTCAGAAAACAATCATTATGAGTAGAATATGCCTTAAAAGTGTCAGCATTTTCATTTTTATAATTTATTTTTTTATAAGTAATAGGTGCCAGTAATTTATTTTACATTGGTAACTTAAATTTGAAAAACAGTTATGACATGGTGCGAAGGCATGCTGTTGAAAGCTTACCTGATGAACTATTCATTAGCAATTTCTCCAAGCTTGAACCAGCATCTTGCGGCAGCATGACAGCAGGTATGTGTATATCCAGATCAGTTTCATCTGGCTCACAAACCATTTTGTAGAGTTCTGCAGGGAAAGAGAAGAAGTTGAATACAATACCAAAAATAAGTGGTAAACCTCATTCATTCTGTTACTGCTCTGCAAAAGCTTTATTTGATGAAATAAAAGTTGATTGACATAGATACTTCCTTTACTACTGTTGTGCTCATAGAAGAGATTAGTTTTGAGGTTAAAACTATGTTTTGATGTCAACATTTCAAACCTTGCAATTTTGCCTTTGAACGGCAATATTTTTGTTTCTGTTGATTGACTGTATGTGCCTGCTATGCAGGCTGCGTTTTCTGATTTATTGTTGACATAGGTATTTAATTTTCTTTAGATAATTGTCCTTTGACTGTACACTTCATTGAAATAATCTTCTTGCTGTTAATAAAAGTATAATAATGAAAAGAATAAACTTTGGTTGTGAAATAGAATAACCTACTTGGCTACTTCCTTAATCTTCTTGTTCTAGAAAGAATGCATAGCTTTTTCCATCAACGTTCATATGATAATGTGAAATTTGAAATTTGAAATACTCTCAGTTCTGCTACTCCCAAAACAACCCAATTGACAACTTTTTGAGCCAATAATTTCGAATGTTTTAGGAATCACTACTAGCATACCAATAGCGTCAATCAACAGAAATAACATATGATCACCTTTCTGGTTATTTATAATGAGAACAGCTGAAGCACCAGCAGCTTGTGCAACGTTTGCCTTTTTTGTAAATTTGCAGTGACCGCGGTTCACCATGATGACATCTCCAGTAAGCTAACAAGAACCAGGAATACATCCAGTTGGTAAGAGTAAAGATATAGTAAGTCTTCAGAATGAAAGAGTATGAATGACAGAGATGTATTCCAGGTTGAAAGAAGTACCTTCTTCTTTGGCGGTCTACAACAATCTCGGGGATCTGATAGAGTAAGGTGACTACGGTTTGCATTTTTCTCCTTAGACACAATAGTCGTGCCAAATCTTGCACCGACACCAACAAATTCCCTGTTCTCTATTCCATCTACCCAAGTTTGAACTTTTACCTAGCAAAAGAAACAGCTGATTGATGGATAAATGATACCAAGAGAAAGCATTTGAGTGGATCTGGTTACCATAAAGTTAACTTCATGGTAAGTTGGTCAATTGATCAATACAGTGCTGACACGTAGAGAAATAAATCACTTCATGCCTGCGTGTCGACAATGTATTGGTCAATTGACCAAAGTTAATTTCATGCTAACCACTCTCCATTTGAGTACTGGACAACAAAATAAAAATAGTAAAAATAACTTCACAATCAGACACATTTACAGATTAACCTTTTGCAGAAATTGAACTGCGCAAAAGAAGTTAGTGAAAGTTCTGGTCACTCCAGTACTAATCTTTTCAGATTAAACATCAGAATGCATTTAAATTAGCATCTAATTTTGCCTTTAAACTAAAAAAGAACAAAGTAGGAAGGAAATCGGAAAGTAACTTAATTACAATGAACTAAAGGTGGTAATTTGTCATAACAGTTACTTCCTCAAAATTAAATTTAACCTGCAAGGTTTGTATGATTGTGCTACACGTGCAGAATATAGAATAAGATGGTGATTTGATTTAAGAAAAATACATGATGCCCTTATGCTCTCTAAAACTGAAACTAAAACATATCAGAACTGCAGCATAATAAAAATCAGAAATCGATCTCCTTAAATTTTAAGAAGTGAAAATAAAAAGAACAAAATGAAGAAAGTAAAATATAACAACACAATTGAAACTTAATTCAGTAAAAAGATATTGATTCTGACGAACTCCAAATTTCTCCAGTAGCAATAAATCATCAAACAGAGCTCTCTGTCGAACTATCAAACACATACTACCAAGTTAACACATAAACTCAAAACACACTAAAGCAAAGAAACCCCACTTGAAGAATTGCAGAAAAATTAAGTGGGTAAAATATAAAAAAGGAGCATTAGCTGGATTACCAGTACGAAATTGTTCTCACAACCAGGCTTCTTCGGAGCTGAATCGTCGTGAACTATGTCACCGGCTGTCACTGTAGCTGGAGAGTTGAATATAACTGCAATTACTGCATATATACAGATAACCCAACAAAATACTCCCCCTAATTCCATCAGATATCACTGAAGTTTGATTATTTTTTTCAATCACTGGATCACAACTTCCATACTATATATGAACTACAGAGAGAGAGGAGAGAGAAAACCAAATTCAATAGTTTGACAAAAATGGGTTGCTTCTAAGCTGAAGATATGTAAGTAAATAAAAAGGGAAAGACGGATCTACTGCGTATGGGCCATCGAGAGAGGTGAGGTTTGCAGTTGCAGAGGGACCTTTTACCGAACACCGGGTGGATATGAAACGATAGCGTTTCAATTATGTTCGGGAGGATTGTAACATTGAAACGACATCGTTTCCGTACTTTAATTCAGATAGACAAGATGGTTTATTGGGTTTTGCGACATTTTATTTACCGTTTTGTAACGTTGTTCCTTAAGCCAAATTTGTAGTTGTTGTGGAAATTGGTTACGACTTACTTACATGAGATAGGAACCAATTAATGTGGTACTCACACACTATTACTCTATTTTTTAGCAGAGTTTTACTTTACTCGTAATTCAATTTCTTCATTATATATTGTAAAATGTATATAATTTTCCTAAATAGTGTAATTAATATAAAATTTGTTTTTTCAATATTTTTTTAAATCACATTATTGTTGCAAACTTGACATTAATAGTAAATTCTACACACGTCGTTTCTCAATTGGCCAAAAATATTTAACGTACGCAGTTTAATACTGTAGACGATAGACTTTTACAATGCGTATATTTTGAACATTTGTCTCTCATCCGCAGTATTAAACTGCGAAATATTAGAAATTAAAATGCGACGGGACCTATTAAACCGTTAGATCATCAAATGAACGTTCACGATCTGTTGTAAGAATAATGTTAAATTGACAACGTTGACTATAGATCAGTCCTCGTATATATAGTCAATTTCAAGGGTTTATCCCTTATTTTACATATCATGGATATGTCAGTATATCAAAGACCGTTGTCTTAACTTTTAGCGTTCATCCTTTCCATATATATATATACTCCATAAAGCATTGGATTCTTTGATAAAATCATAAAAGCAGAGCTTATTTGGAATAGGAATAGTACCTGGTGAAAATTCAGTCGTACCAAAACTAATTAGTTATAACACAAGGGGCACACACATTCCCCCACTCCTTAAAGTGTCTATTTCCGTCAGACATGAGGGCTACCAACCGGGGAGTTGTACGCTGGTGTTGTCCGACCAGGCATGTGGCATTAACTCCGAAAAATAATCTAATTTATACTCCACTTGATTAAGCAGCCCAGCTGAACGAATTTGGCCGCATTTAACATTTAAACTTAGATGGAAACAAAAAAATTGTAAATGCAACGAACGAGGTTTAAGAAGACAAAGGTAATTAAAAACCCATAACGCTAACTAATTAAATGCAACTATAAACACAACCTGTTAAATACACAAGGGTCACAGTATTGAAGTAAATTCACCTCCAGCAATGTATAGACACAATCTGTCATCCGTGTTCTGAATAAATACAGGAAGAAGTATGATGACAATGTTGCACTTTGAACCTAGACGAGTTTCAAGTTTTGATACAGCTCCTATTCAATTTAGATTAATTTTAGGATTTCGCAAGAATGATTATACCTGTAATGTGACTTACTGGTCAATAGAATCTAATACTGTGAAAAGTTATAGACTGAGTAACATCATCTTGCACAGCAACCATATATCAGCAGCAAATGCATTATGCACTCAAAATCATCATAATCACAAGAATTTACAAATGTAGAGACATATTTCGACTCTAAAAATAACTTTTCTATTGAACTGTGTCCAAGGAAATAAAGCTGACGCTATGCTTCGCTTAGCTGATAGTAGCAGATAGTCCCAATTCACAGAGAGCAAACAACATAGCAGCGCTCACAATAGCTCTACAAATCTCAATACTAAAAAACTCTGCAAAGCAGCATGCGGTTCCTTGACGAACTACATGTCTCGTCAAGTGAGATTTGTCCAATGGAGAATAGATTCCGATGATAGCAAAAATGGGAAATTTTAAAAGAAGAATGAACAATACTCGTGTCATTCATTATAAACAACTCAAAAGTAATAAATAAATAAAATTAAAGAGAATAAACACCAGCATTTATTCCTGACTAGCTAATATCCTATTTTACAAGTCCTACAAATCTGTAAAACGCTGGCTACACGTATAATATTTAAGAGTTTCAAATAATGGATCAAGAAAAACTTATTCCTTATAAAGTTCAAGTGCATTATCATGTTCTCCACAAGTATTTATGAGGAAATCATATATAATGCGCATACCTGATCATAAACATGAAGGACAAGTAAAATGTAATTTCAGATAACCCAACATGAGATAGTTACCTAGGTAGGTAATTAACAATCCCAACTCTAACACAAGCTGCAAACATAAACCCCAATAAGCAAAATTGAAGCCAAAATTTTAAGCAGAGTATTAAATCCTTGCTTAATCGTCATCTGACAAGTATTAGAGTATGAGCAAGTTAGGGGGAAAATGTGAATGTTCTGAACTGAAACAAAGATAGAATGAAACAAAATTTAAAGCAGGGTTTTGTAAGTCATCCCCTTTGGAAAGAATAAATAGAACGGGATTGCTTCTTCTTTCACCGAAAGGCCATACGAATAAGTCTGGTTACCATCTACAATCCTTCCTCTCAATAGCTTCAGTAAAAATTACCATCTTTCAGATTTTGGGTTCCAAATCCGGCAAGTTCTCCATTGGTTTTATACGTTGGATGGCTATGAAAATTGTTGACTGCAAAGTTGTCAGATAAAGCATGACTATTCCCAGAGAATCTTATGCCTCTTCCATTCATCCTCAGACCGGGTATGTTAATGCCTCGGGATGAATTCTCCAGCACAGTTTGGCTGGGAATATTGGACATATTATCCAACCACTGATGAAGTGAAATTGGGAACCCAGAGTCCATATTGGAAATTTGAGTGTTGTGCTGATCATAACCACCGACACTTTTAGATCCCATTTGAGCAAAACTTGAGTATGGTTCTTCCGCTTGGATACCAGAAAAGTAACCATGATGATTATTTGCATCCATCATTAAATTTTTTCTCTCAAAATTCAAGCTTGTATCATTCCCAGCCACTCCTGGCTGAATGCATTTCCTTGAAGATGAATCAATCCTGTGCTGTTCAAGTTGTGGCTCTGATAAGACATAGGGTAAAGTCAAATACGAAGAAGAAACTAACTGATCAGAATCATTAGTTGAATATACTGATTTATTAGCAGATAATCTCAAATTTTCTCCGTTGTCCTTTTCATTTGATCTAATGGTTTGTAAGGCTTGGTCATGATTAATTTGCTCTTCAAGAGCTTTACAACAATTATTAGAGTCAGTCGTCCTACTGCTTATTATTGACCTTTCTATAGGGCCATCATTGAAATTTTGAGTCTTCATGCCTGATTCAGCACTTTTCTGATTCCATGCTTTGCCAGTCTTTGACATGCATCTGCCCCTTTTCCTTGTTGGATTCTTAATTGACTTGACAGCCACCAATTTTCTCATATCCTCTCTCATTCGAGCAAACATGTTTTCCCTTTCGACTTTAAGATCTTGTAATAGGGACTCTGTGAAAATCTTTAAGTCATCAAGTGAAACAGGATCTTGGGTACTGCACTTTCTCTTCTTGTTACTGCCTTCTTTCATGGAGCCCGTCTTTGTATCACTTTTTGTTCCTCTTCGTTTTCTTCTTGATCGAACACCCTTGTAGCTAACTTTTCCTGTTTCAAAATAGACCCCCTCACCTGGTTCAAGTTGATCATTCTGATGATATCCTGAAGTATCATCAATTTCATCATTTTCCGGAGAGATCAAATTCGAAACTAACTTATGCTTTTTTAGAACTGGCTCACCAGTAGAACTTGATTTTGAATCACCACTCGAGGAATCGATATCATCATCTCCCCTCCTGAACTCCCATATCTGCTGAAAATTCTGGTTGTGGGACCCGTGGCTCATTTTTGCGCCAAGAGAATTCACCAATTAAAGAGCTTCACAATCTTGCAATTTTATAACAAAACTTGAACTACAACAAGCAATGAAGTAAACCCCCAGGAAGAACCTGATAGTAAATAGACCCTCTTCTCATCAGTTATTCTGCAGGTGGCTCGAAACAAGACAAATATTGGAGATAAGAAATTTCACTCCAGCTGGCTCTTCAAAGGTATTTGAATTGGCATCAGAAGAAAGACAAAACGAGCCTTATGCTTTATGTCTCTATAAAGTAAACCAAAGAACTAACAAGAAATTGCAAAGAAATGTCTAGTTTTGAAACTTTTGCAGGTTTAAAAGAATCTAAATTTATCATTAGTACAAAATAAGGCTAGATATATAATTGAGAGGAAAATTAAAATAATATTATTTCAAGATGGAAAAGCACCACGATTCAAGCTTCTATCCTAATCAATATGAGTACCAAAATAGCTGCTACACTTCATAGAGCTGAATTTAGCAATCAGAATTTAGAATTCAGAAAGTCATAGCAACATGCAAGTAAAACCCAATTGAAAACAGCACATGTACTCCATTTTGAGAAAATAAAACGGTAGCATAAAACTAACAAAAAACTGTATCAAACCATGCCAGAATGCTAATTCATTAGGTGACAACTATCCAATTCATAAACCCTCAAAACTTATATACAAAATACAAATGTACAACAAACAAGAAAGACAGAACCATGTCTCACAACTCTATGATAGTGCAAAGATCAAATAATAGTAACAAAACCCCAAATGGTAGAATTAAACAAACCCAAAAAAACCCAGAAACAAAATCACAAGTACAACAATTGGGAGAGATTCAAAAAATAATCAAACAGGAACTCATACCCTCAATCAAAAGATGAAACATGATTCATAGAGGAAGTCCTCCGCTGATCCCCAACCATGTTCCCTTCTAATTCTCCATCTATTTCAGCTGTTGTAGCCTTCTTTATGCATTTACTTCTGGTTTTAACTCTCCGAAAGAAGGAAAAAGATCGGTTTTTATGTGTCTGTAAGTTTCTATATGTTCAGTGCTTGCTGTGTATGGTCGATAGGAGGGAGGGAGTGAGTGGGAAGTTGGCAGAGAGGCGCAGACAGAGTTATGGTGGCAGACCTTTCTCAATGAGTTGGTCTGATAGATATATGTGATGAACCCTTTTAATAAAAACATTTTATTAACTTTTTATTTCAAGAAAAAATTATTGATTTTTGAAAAATAAAGGGAATTCATACGCCTCCATTCTTTCTATCTTTAATCCACCAACCCCTCTCTCTTCATGTTGGGAAAGGAAAGAAAAGATTGCCTTGCCATAAATCTTTCTCTTGCCGTTCTTTGTGGGGGATCTTCCTTGGTAGTTCAATGAAAATGATATATATATAGAGAGAGAGAGTTGCGAGCAGACATATTTACAGATTATTTATGTATTATCACTTATTTAATAGTATGTCATTGTATTTGACTATAACAAAAAACATAGTATTTTGTAACAGAATCAGGCAGTCTCCCCTTGTGAAATTTAAAATCGAGAGAGAAGCAAATTAAAAATCGGCCTCAAATCCTTTTGCTATAAAAGGTGAAAGTGGTGAAAGAGATAATTATTTGGTGTAACGGTTTTTAGAGCGAAACTGATTATAAAATATTAAAAATATTTTTATAGAGAGATTCGTTAGATATTTAAAAACAGTTTAGCCATTGTTGGACAAATAAAAAATATTAGGGTGAGCCAATCACGCTTGAATAAAATCGAATCTAAAAGTTAATTTAATTCTCCGTTTTAAAATTTTAAAATAATTTTCATTTGAGTAGTGTGTTTTGAATATAAAACTTATCATTGCTAATGATGACATGATAAATTTGACAAGTATAATTTTATTTTGTAATATTTTATTTCTACAAAAGGTCATATTAAAAATTATAAATTTTAAAGATTGATGTTTTTCAATATATATTAATTAAGTGTTATAGTGCTAATAGAACTGTGATAGTAAATCAAGTACATTGTTTCATTTGTAGAATGAATGGAATATTATTTTTCTAAAGAAATGAAACTTTTACAACAAAAAAAAAAATCTATACAAAAAAGGAAAGAAGACAAATTGAACTCTTTGATGAGATTTACTAATATTGTAATATGCATGAGATACTTGACATTGATCTTAATTTCATTATACTTGTAATATCTCAAATAAACAACTAGATTAGAGAAAGAGCTTTTATTGTGAAATGAAGATTAGATTGACATAACAGAATATTTAGAAACATGAACAATTTTTTATTTCTTTTTAAATATATATATATATATATATATCACAGAAAAATCAGAGGACACATATCATTTTTATTTTCTAAACTACCTGATGAGCTTTGAAAAACTATTACTCACAATAGGCTAAGCGGGACAATAGGGTTTTAAATAACCCATCCATATACCCCAACGAGCAATTTATAAAAATTCTATACCATGAGCCTGCCTCGACTGCACACCATAAGCCATAAGGCTACTCTTTTAGTGTAAAATTTTAATCATATACTTACGAATATACCATGAGTGAAAAATATATAAATAAATATACAATATTAAAGGCAAAACGAACATCACGTGTAATTATCATACAAAAACAAGGTCATTTAGTACAATTAAATACATTCTCTCTTATGCCTATGTATAAAAGGAGTGTTATAATTTTACAAAATATTGTCATTAATAACGTGACGTGTCTCTCACCTCCCATGTCCATAATATTAAAATAAATAATAATATGTCACTAATATTATTGGAGGACAGGCACAATAGCACATGTCGGATATGTGTCATCAAATTTTCTCTGGTCAGTGCTATTACTATCGGGCCAGCGTCAACGGGTCCATTGAATTTTCATTCCCTACTTACTCAAGTCGGCCAAAAGGCCTAGTTTAGAAAGAAAATTTACAGCCCAAATATCTCAAACAAAAAAATTCTACAGCTGTATATAAAAATGTCGTTTTTAGCACTGAAGAAGAATTACCGCTGCGCTCAGTCTTTGCAGTAATTCTACAGCGGTGGACCCTACGCCGTCTCCGGTGACGGATCTTTCATCGTCTGCGACAGCGACGACACTATTAAAATCGTCGATACTTCAAATGTGAGATCCCAAATTTTACGAATAAAGATTTAATTTTCTAGAAATATTTTTTTGAATATTATGGTGTGGATTTGAGATAATGTTATAATTGTGGGTAGTATTTATAAATTTTGCAAAGTATGCAAGTTGTTGTATTATATTCGATTAATTGGGGAATATTCGCTTTAGTAGGGAATATTAAATGACAACAAGCACAATCATTGGTGGACTCCACAAAAAGAATTATTATCGGATTGAGAAAGCGATAAAAATATTTTATAAATAACGGCGGAGAGTTTTTATCGTAAAAGCTGTTGAACTACCCTAGTAGTAAAAAAATACGATGTCTGGCGTGGTTGCGTAAGTAGCACACGGTATTGATTATTGATGCTTATGTGATAAGTCACTTTCGGTTATACTCAATTATTGCTACAAGAATTCTTTGATCATATCTCTCATATTATTGATTCGATTATTGTCACAAAGATCATCTGCATTATATGTTATATTATTAAATCAATAATTGAGGCGACAAAGTTATTCATATTATTAAATTATAATATTTACAATGTCTAGAAGTTACATCAATGAGAGGTTTGGTCACCTAATTCATGCTACGATAGGAGAAATCCTTATTGGAAAGCCCCTCTTTCTGAGGAACAACTTTGGTTGTTAAATATTGTGAGTTATAATATTAATGATGAATAAGTTCGTGTTGATTAAAGATGAATTTGATAGTTTCATTGTGTTGGGATTATTTGTGTTAGTAGAAATCGACATCTATTCCGGATGATAATTGATGTCCTGGAGGTTATATTGTTGATCGGGTATTCGGGGAACTTTTCGTGTTGGAGTACTATTCACGAAGATACTTATTCGTGAGTTCTTATTCACGAGTTACTATTTACGAGTTCTTATTCACGAGTTCTTATTCATGAGTTCTTATTCATGAATTATTATTTCTGATTACTATTCACCTATTGTTATTATTCTATTCTAGTATTGTGTATTCGGTATTTTGAGTACAATATTATTTCCGTGAGGAGATGTTAATTTTTCGAATAGTTGGTTGAAGTTATAATAGTGAATCATATATGGATCGTTGGTTGAAAGTTATAATAGTGAATCAATATGGATCATTTGGTTTAAAAGTTTTAATAGTAAATCGGTATGGATCGTTGCTTTAAGTTTTAATAGTAAATCAATCTGGACCGTCGCTTTAAAAGTAAATCAATCTGGACCGCTTAGAATTAGTTACTTATTCAATCCATTCTTCTATAAATAGAAGCTCATTCCTTCATTATTTCTTACGAATTCACTTTGAAACTACAGAGAGAAATTATAAAGAGAAAGAAAGAAGAGTATTCGCTACTTCTTACTTCGATATCCAAAGTGTCTTTTACGGTAAGGGGTGTTATTCTTTCTTATTCATGAAGAGAACTTCGTTATTCCATTTTTATTATTCTGTTGGAATAACTTTGTATACTTGGTGAAACTTATGTTATTACCCTATACATGGTGAAATCCTTATGTTCTTCCATTCTTTATTATTCTATTGGAATAACTTCGCA
Source organism: Panax quinquefolius (assembly GCA_020205615.1). Classification (NCBI taxonomy): domain Eukaryota; kingdom Viridiplantae; phylum Streptophyta; class Magnoliopsida; order Apiales; family Araliaceae; genus Panax; species Panax quinquefolius. Next base: position 7,015,707 of record CM035163.1, on the reverse strand, counting down.
TTATGCATAAGTATACTGTATATACTTGGTGAAATCCTCCGTTATTCCATTCTTTATATTATTATGTTGAATAACTTTTGTTTATCGCCAAGAATAACACCGCATACGTGTTAAAATTCTTCATTATTATTTCTTTATTATTTTGTTGGAATATCCTCGTTTAATGTAATTTCGCTTTGACTGGTTCCATTATTTATTATTCCAGTATTTATTATCATTTGAATATCCCATACATGCGTTCGTTTTGGGACTGGTTCCATATTTATTATTCTGTAGGAATAACCTGCATGTGCTATCTATCACATGCCTGGTGATTTCTTTTGTGATTCCATTATTTATTATACTCGGTTGGTTAAAGTTTTAACTTCTATACTCCATGAAATTAGTGGAATATCCTTGATATTTGCGCTTCATCCAAAGATCTTTTCATGAAAATATTCTTACGAGAATTCTTGAATTTTACTCTACAAAGAAGTATCATGTTGACAATTTGGACGTTATTAGTTCTCGGATAAATTAATTCGTGAACTTGTTTTATTGAATTCTTATATCATTGTCATCATCCAGGTGTGTTTATATTTTTGAAAGTCATCTCGGCACCTGTAGTGCGTAGATGGACTTGGTATGATTATGACCACGGATTATTCGGTATAATCATGGTAGTAATGTTACAAATGATGTGATAAAAGTCCTCATTGGCCCGTAGTGCATTGATGGGCCGGTTGTTGGCATGATCATGACCATTGATGAATACACGAATATCCTTGGCCGTAGTGCGTGGATAATTTGTGGTCGTGACCTAATGAATATCCTTGGCAGTAGTGCGGGGATGATGTGGATTATTTATTAAGGTGAGTCTCGATAAAAGTGATGAAAAATATTTTAAATCATAAAAGATAGTAGATTTTATTCTCTACTTGACTTTTTAATGGATTACTTATTCATTATGATTAAACTTGATGTGTATTGTATTTTATCGGTTTAACATTGTTGAAGGCTAATGATAATTTATCATGCATTATCTTAGTCATAATATTTCTTCTTTGGGCTAGTTGAGCTCACCCTTTCTTTCTTTGTTCTCTTGAGTGAAATGAGAATATAAATGAGGGACTAGTCGGAGAATGGATTGATGGTCGGATGATAGCATTAGTAGTCCTCACTATTCTATGAAATAGTGTGATAATAATTGTAATGAGGACTTATTCTGAGAGTGGATATTGTCCAGAAGACAATATTTATATTAAAACTCACAGCTTTTGTTGTATATTTAAGATTGTATTTGTATTCTGTACCATGTATCTGGCGACCCAAGATGGGTGATGTATACCTATTTTGGATGCGAGTCACAGTTGGTATCAAAGCTTAGGGATATGATCCCTGGCTGAGATGTGAGATAAGAACTAGGAGGGGAGAGACGTGGAATTCCTTCGCTAGTATGACCTACCTAAGTTTATTTGTTATTTAATTGGGTGGTGAGAGTGTAGGGATAATATGTGATATGTTAATTAACTCTTGTTTTGTGGCAGTGTTTGAAAGGTGGCAGCTGAAAATGTTAACAATGGAGTGAATGAAACCATTGAGACACCTTTAATCACTAACCAGGTTAATGTGATGTCAGACGATGAAGAAATTAGAGATATCTACGTGGTAAGTGAAGAACTAATAGTTACACCCGAGCTAGTTACAGAGGTAGCAGCTGAGAGTGAGGAAGAAGAGGAAGAAGAGGAACCTGAGGCGAATTGGTTAGAAGAAGTTTATGATCAAAATTTAGAATTGCAAAATCGTATTCATGAGTTGGAAGAGCAGGCTGAAGAATGGCATGTGGTTGTGAAGCAAAGAGATACAACAATTCAAAATTGTGTTACCCGATGTGCGATGCTTGAATAGAAACACTCTTTGGCAGAGTATAAGATATTAGAGCTGGAATCTGAAAATGCGATGATCAAAGTTTTGATGAAAGAAGAAACAACTGAACGAAGGAGAATAGATGATGCATGGGTAAAAGCCGCACGACGCGTAGATATTGTAGAAAAAGACGTTCGATCCAATAAAGCCAAAATAGATGAAATGGATTTTGCTTTTTAGACAGCAATTGGGAGAATCCAACATCGAATTCGGAATTACCCTGTGCATAGCGATCAACCCCAATTCGATATGGATCGATGAATAATGATTGAATCATGGATCGTGAATGTGACGAAGCAACTAAGGGTGGAATGTACT